>VNJY01008143.1:0-14679 GCA_008042715.1 Drosophila bocki | reverse complement strand
CATTTGTTCCTCGCCAAGTTTGTTTACATTTTCGTGGTGAATGGTCAAATTAAGAAGAAGAATCAGAGTTGCACCGAAAAACTATCGCCTAACTATCGCCAAACAAACCGTGTTTAGATTTTAATGTGTTGGGAAAATTCGGAACGGCAAAACCTTATGGACCGTTTGTTCAACGGACGGTGAATGTGCTTTGACGTTGTGTGGGAAGACCCTATAAGCCTCTCCTACAGCGCTGCACCCTCTGTACAAATGATATTGACTTGTTTGGTCGAATTGGAATTGTTACAATTTCAGGTGATGTTTTTTTGGCTGTTTACAGGTGTATTTTTGCAATTTAATTGGCTGAGAAGGTTTTGGGCATATGTGTAGTTGGGGAGGAGGTAGCATATGCTTCTCTGGGGCCATGGAGGTTCAAGCTGCCAGTAGGCAAAATGTAGCACTCCACAGCCCAATAGGGTCTTCCCACACAACATTAAAGCGCATTTAGCATCCGTTGAACAAATGCTCCATAAGGTTTTGCCGTTCCGAATTTTCCCAAATGGGGCAGCGTTAGTTCAGCATTAAAATCTAACCACGGTTTGTTTGGCGATAGTTAGGCGATAGTTCTTCGGTGCAACTCTGATTCTTCTTCTTAATTTTACCATTTACCACGAAAATGTAAACAAATTGGCGTGGAACAAATGAGATATGGAATTTAAAACGTGGCGCCAAAGCTACAAGCATGCCCAAAATAGATGTTGGCGTTTTTTCTGTATATTCTTGCCCCAATATGTCCCCAATTGTTACTATAATATAAACCGCCTGCCTCTACCTTATTTTAAAGATTTTGGATGCCTTTACCACCTATAGACACTCTTCGGGGAATTTGCTCTTTGTTAGAGAAAAATCATTAGAAAAACTAAAATTCCTTGTCATTTAATTCATTTAAATTTATTGCGGATAAATTCTGACGCAATCTGTGCCTTTTGCTGTTGTACAACAGCCAAAATAGTTGGTAAATGCTCCATTTCAAATTTGCAACTGCCAATTCGACAGCCTTTGTTTACGTTTTCATGAGCCACAGCTGATCGATCAGCTGTTCGGATGTTGAATGTGCTTTAAAGTTGTGTGGGAACACGAGATTCACATTTGTGAAAAATCCCAAACGTTCCTCACAAATGCGCTGTGTGGGAAGACAGTACAAGAGGGCATATTTTGTTCATATATATGCTTTCTTTTAACTGATATGTAGTCTATGCCCCTATATCTGGGGGGTTTAACTGATGATACTTTGTATTGAAACGTAGATTAATTATATATGCCAATCTTTAAGATATACCGATCCGTTGAAAAGTTGTTGCGATTTAATTTTTATTTTAAATTTTTTAAATAAAAATTGACAGGTAACTGTTATTTTCAATTTTAAGAAATAAAAATTGAAGAATAATTTTCATTTTCAAGTATTATTTAAAAAATTGAAAATAACTGTTATAACTCAACTATTATATAAAAATTGAAAAATAATAATTATTCTACAATTTTTGTATTAAAATTTATTCTCCATCACAGTTGCACGTGTTGTCAGAGATAAATTAAGAAAAAGTAATTAGTAGATGTTAAATAAGCTTTGGTTTACAGTTATCAATTCTTACTTTGATCACCGTTTATTTGAAGGTCTTTACTTTTGAACGTATCCTTTTTTTAATTGAAAATCATGCAAATTTGTTATATATTTTCTTATATTATCTAAAGTTAAAGATCTAGAAACTAAGAAGTTACAGACCATTAACGTTAATAAGATTTACTACTTTCTGTAAAAACTATAAACACATTTTCTATGTATTTTGTTTGTACACATAATTTTTCTGGCAAGTGTTGTGCATATTAATGCATTTCAGATATTTAACGTTTGCATCCCGATCTTTTATTATACAGGTCCACTTTAATGTGAATTTGCTTATATTTTGAGCTTTTCGTTTTGGAATCGTTTTGTTCTTTCTTGCGCTTCCCGATCTATGTATGTATTTTTTCTTCCTTTTTAACATTGAACTTTTAGACTTTTCCGTTACCAAAATGAGCCTATGGAATACAGAAAGAAAGACTGTTTATATCAGAGGCTATTGCTCTTGAGATGACAAGGCATTTCGTATTATGCAGCTATACTCTTCATATGAGTTTACTATGTGGAACACTAAATATATCTAATTAATGTCAGGTTAATTTTAATTTAGGAAAACTACATAAGACATAAGACTGCATTAGTATAACTGCGTATGTACATATATTATATTTTTCTTAACCAGGGCTTCACAACAAAAATATTTTCATATTTTCAAATATAATTTATCGCAGACACTGACATTTTTGATCAAATACTAAATACTAACTTAAACTCGTAAATAATACATATTTAAAAATGAACATAGTCTGAACATAGTGCAAAAGAATGTTTAGAAAACATTTGTATAAATAAATTGTTAGTTTGTAAGCATAGATTTTTTTGAATTTTTAAATAAGCGAACCAAACAAAGAGCATTAGGTGTTCGACATAGAATAGAATCAGCCAAACTGTGTTATTATTTTTGTTGTTCTTGCCATTTTCATCGCCTTGTGCGCAATTTTTCTTTATTCTTCCGTGCTATAAAAACCGAAAGTAAAAAGCATTTTTTCCATATTCCACTGCGCAAGAGAGTCACATTCGGACGGTTAAGGTGTAGTAGCTCGCGTTCAAATAATCGCACTGAAAAATATTATAACTAAACTAAACTAAAAGTTACTTGAAATCTAAAAAAAACCATTTGTAACATATTTTTTTTAAGTGAGGTAGGAAGAGTTTAGTTTTTCCGAACGCCCAAAGTTAAGTTCTGCTTAAGCATGCGCCCTTTTGGCAACGATATCACAAATATCCAACACAATGCTGGAAGTGCCGATAACAACGATCCTAACGATGGTAATGGCAACAGAAACAACGACAACAGAAGCTCAAATATCGGCGACGAGGGAGGCTCCGGCCAAGATGTGGATCCACGAGTTCCGCCGCACATAGCTAGGATTGGTGGTATAGGTACCTTTCCGCCGACCGCCGGCCAAGGTGTCATCCGTGTAGTACAGCGATGCGAAGAGGCCAAGGAGAACCACATGCTTGGTAAGATCACCTTTTAGCGTACCCCTCAATCTCTTACAGTTTACGATTTATTCTTTGCTGATGCGCCATTGCACATTCATATAATATATACAAATATATTATATGTTTTCGTATAGGAAAACAAAAATTAGTCAACAGCTAATGAGGTCTACTACGCACTACCTTACCCAAGCAAGTTTACGGGACCTTCCATACCTATGGTCTACCTTTCAGTACCAACCCTTCGGAATACCGTCCGAGTTACCCCGGATTTATAGTACTGTCGCCCGGAACTATTCCAGAATTTCGCCTGGAATTTGCTCAGAGCATGAGTAGCAAATCGGGAGTTCGACGTTCCGTCGGAATTCTATGGAAATTTCTTCGGAACTTTCCTAATTTCGAAAGCCGACCGGAAATAAATTTCGACAGGGATCTCAAGGGGAGTTCAAAGCGGAATTTTTCAGGAATTCCAGATGAAAACCGATAGAAATTTCTTGAAAAAAATCTTCCTAGTAAAAACCCGAATTTATTTATTCCTTATTTATATATGGACTGCATAATATTATTTATGTGCACATTTTTGGTAGCATTATATATTTCTGATAAATTAACCATACATAAGTTTATGTTACGGGCTTCTACTGCCGGCTACTGGGTCCATCAAAAACCTAAAGCCTAGTACTCTGATGACGAAAATCCGCTGTCTAAATTAAGTCAGCGGAATCGCTGTTTGGTTACCGTTGAACAAACGGTCCATAAGGTTTTGCCGTTCCGAATATTCCCAAATGGACCGGCATCAAAGCGCATCAAAATCTAACGACCGTTTGTTTGGCGATAGTTTTTCGGTGCAACTCTGATTTCTTCTTCTTAACAGTGAAAATTTGACCAACACTACGAAAGTGTATACACACTTGGCGAGGAAAAAATGAGATATGGAATTTAAAATGTGGCGCCAAAGCTACAAGCATGCCCAAAAAAGTTGTTGGCGTTTTTTCTGTATATTCTTGCCCCAATATGTCCCCAATTGTTACTATTTAATATAAACCGCCTGCCTTTACCTTATTTTAAAGATTTTGGATGCCTATACCACCTATAGACACTCTTCGGGGAATTTGCTCTTTGTTAATAGGGTCTTCCCACACACCGTCAAAGCGCATCTACCGTCCGTTGAACAAACGGTCCATAAGGTTTTGCCGTTCCGAATTTTCTCAATTGGCCCTGCTTCAAAGCGCATCTAAATGTAACGACCGTTTGTTTGGCGATAGTTAGGCGATAGTTTTTAGGTGCAACTCTGAAAATTTGACCAACACTACGAAAGAGTATACACACTTGGCGAGAAACAAATGAGATTTGGAATTTAAAATGTGGCGCCAAAGCTACAAGCATGCCCAAAATAGTTGTTGGCGTTTTTTCTGTATATTCTCGCCCCAATATGTCCCCAATTGTTACTATTTAATATAAACCGCCTGCCTCTACCTTATTTTGAAAATTTTGGATGCCTATACCACCTATAGACACTCTTCGGGGAATTTGCTCTTTGTTAGAGAAAAATCATTAGAAAAACTAAAATTCCTTGTCATTTAATTCATTTAAATTTAGTGCGGATAAATTCTGACGCAATCTGTGCCTTTTCCTGTTGTACAACAGCCAAAATAGTTGGTAAATGCTCCATTTCAAATTTGCAACTGCCAATTCGACAGCCTTTGTTTACGTTTTCATGAGCCACAGCTGATCGATCAGCTGTTCGGATGCCAGATGCGCTTTGACGGTGTGTGGGAACACGAGTTTCGCATCTGCGAAAAATCCCAAACGTTCCTCACAGATGCGCTGTGTGGGAAGACCGTATAAAGAAAAATTATTAGAAAAACTAAAATTCCTTGTCATTTATTCATTGCAACTATTATTTATTATTGCAACTGCCAATTCGACAGTCTTTGTTTACGTTTTCATGAGCCACAGCTGATCGATCAGCTGTTCGGATGGTGAATGCGCTTTGACGGTGTGTGGGAACACGAGTTTCACTTTTTTTAAAAATCCCAAACGTTCCTCACAGATGCGCTGTGTGGGAAGACCGTATAAAAAACATAAATAAATAAATAAATAAAAAAATAATCGATGTTAAAAAAATCGAATTTTTGTTCAGCCTAATTTTATTACTATCATTCGGAAAATGGTGTTGGCTGCTCATCGCTGGAGTGTTTGGACAAATAAATACTCATAAATCTTTAACTCCAAAGCAACTTCTGCCTGATAGGCATTCCGGCTCGGCAAAAAACCCAGTTTTTTTAACCTTGAATCTAGTATGCCTCCAAATCTCCATATTCTGCAGCCAACACCACCAATTAGAATCTAAAATGTCCGATTTTTTAGAAACATCGATTGTATCGAATAAACATCGATGTTTGACCCAGTACTAATTCACACTGTCTAGTCGCATCCATGTTTAACATCAATTCTGCAATTTAATTTATTAATTGAATACAAATAATTTCCACTTACCTTATTACATACAGGCCTACATCGGTAATCGTAAAATTTGTTTGATTTCGTTTTGGGCGAAATCGTACGATTTTGTTTTTAGCTTCTCCGATTTCCGACAAATTTTTGCTATCGGAATGTTTCGTTTTCTCATCGTTTTTTACTGCTCAAGCTTTTTATAAGCAAAAAATGCTGGAGTTAGGCAAATCTAGACATCTAAGATGCTGCCACATTTTTCACAGTTTTAATACCGGTGGTTTCAATTAATTATTTGGTCAATTTTGACCATTTCAGTAATCAAATTAAATAGCGTTATTTATAAACAACAATTTTTGCGCCCATTTAAAGTTATTAATGTATTCATTTATATTTTTTAAAGTATTTTTTAATGGCTGTTTCGTTCCACCGACAATATGGCAACCTTGGCGATAACTTTTGGCGATGGACTTATCAACCTATCGCCAAAACGAGAAAACTTGGTGAACACTGCAAAAATTTTGTTGTCAAATCTGAGGTGGGGTCAGAAATACATTTTTTATAAAATAACTACCTGCCAGAATGATCTTGTGGTGATCCGGAATAAACATTAATAGACCACTGAGTAAACTATTTTTTTTTTAGTGTATTAGATCTGATTTCATATAAAAAAGGCCATTTACTTTTCATTCCAGCCAGACAAATGTGCCCGTTTTACAAATCGAAAAAATCTTTCGGTTTCAAAAACAAGAGCACCGATTTTTCGTTTTCAAAAACAAAAAATGTTTCGTTTTCGATTATCGGAGCAGGACTGAATATATAACTTTAACTAATACGAAAACACTTCCAAATGCAGTAGCAGTCAACTCAAAATGCAAGGAGAATTAGAAGGACTACCGAAGACCGAAAACTCTTGCGCGTGTCAGGGTATAGCCGACCAAAGCAATGCCTTGTAAATTGATCCGATTCGATTCAAATATCAAACATAAACATTTTAACCATGACTAAAGAAAATGTTCATTATGTGCTAAAATACCATACGCAACCAGTGTGCGAGCATAAGAATGAGAGAGCGAAAAACCCGAGCGCACACGAAGCTACGGGGCCTGTCGCTTCGGGCGCACACAAAGTCTCTGGGGCCTGTCGCTAAGAAATTTTTGGTTCCATTTTCGTTGTATGAAATGACCAGTCTATATGTTGTATGGTTAGTGGTTAAATCCCATATTATGGGCTTCGACTTGACAGCACTTATCAATGCCACTTTCTCCTTGCGGGCAGAATATTGTTGGGTCCTGCAATAATATTTTTCCTTCGGCTTTCCCCCTATTGGGCCTGTAAGAATAAACGAAATGAATTATTCTGATTTCACGATATCAGCTGTTTTCTCTCTTGATCTGGCGACGCCATTAAATTGTCGCAGGTATCATTTTCGTCATCAGTGTACCCGCAAAATCGACGAGGCAAAAAGTTCTACTTCTTCCTTTTTCAATTAATTTTAACCAATATAATTTAATTAAATATATAGATACTCTTAAAGTGATAAAATAAAGGTTTTGTAATTGTTTTTTCTTTATACGGGCGGTAATCTGGCAACAGAGGAGTTTGAACAAAATTTTAAGAAAGCCTGAAGCCGGCACGAAAAATTCAAGATCGTAAAAGTCGGATATATACATACATAAATAGAGATGTACATATGTACATACATACATACATACCTCAGTAAAATTGATTTATGTGCATCGTGTTTTTCTTAATTATACCCTTGCAGGGTATTATAATTTCAGTCAGAAGTTTGCAACGCAGTGAAGGAGACGTTTCCGACCCTATAAAGTATATATATTCTTGATCAGCATCAACAGCCGAGTCGATCTAGCCATGTCCGTCTGTCCTTCTGTCCGTCTGTCCGTTTCTACGCAAAGTAGTCCCTCAGTTTTAAAGTTATCTGAATGAAACTTTGCATATAGTCTTCTATATACTCTCACTGCTATATATGTCGGAACGGGCCGGATAGGACGACTATATCATATAGCTGCCATACAAATGTTCGATAAATTTTTAGAAAAAAGATTATAACTTGGCTGTTTTTTAATATTATTCCATAGCTTAAAGCTGCCATAGGAACGATAGGGAAAGTAATAGAAAAAATTATAACTTCGTTGTTTTTCAACGTATTTTCATCTACTTTGAGACATGAGCTTTTAGTATTATTTCAGAATTTTGGTAACAATATTATGAATATCGGACAACTATATCATATAGCTGCCATAGAAGCGATCCGCAGATGTAGAGAAAATGTAAAACTGGGAATGTATAACTGTAAATGTTATGAAACTCTGTTTAGTGTCTGTTTTCGGCATTATAATTTATGATATAAATATGAAAAACAATCTGCAAGGGTATACAAACTTCGGCGTGCCGAAGTTAGCTTCCTTTGTTTTTTTTTAACTCCTTCATGTGACATTTTTAAATTAATTTTTTTTATATAGATAGTAGATGTACAAAATGAATAAGCTTAGAAAATATTTAATAACTCATTGTTTCTTATAAAGATAATAACTTAAAAGTGGTACCAGCGCACTTTCCAAGAGATCCGAGCATATTTGGGCATTCATTCGAAAAGGCACAAAGCATATTGGAGATTTATCAAAGAAGTTAAAAGCAGCCCAAACCATTAGAGATCCAGCACCGTGGTTGTGTCTGTGGCAAGTTAGCCGGGGAAATTACGGAATTATCTGCTTCAAAATTAATATTTTTCACAATAGTAAGTCGAGCCATTTTATGGCATCGCAATAGCTTTTAGCACCTTTGCTTCAAATCTGAGGTTCAAGTCCCTTCTGCAAATTTGTTAACCCTTTGCGTAGTAATTGGCAACTTCAATACTGCTTTAATTTGGGCGTAACTCGTACTTTTTACAGTTACCAAGGCTCTAATGTGGCGCTTAGTCCTGCCATCAACCTTAGGAATTGCACCTTTGCGGTTGTTTTGAGCATATTGTTGCGAAAGTTTTAGGAATTTTGTTATTGTATTCCGATGCCCATTATATGTTTTAGCAATAACACTCAATTTGACGCCACATTCAGCCATAGTTTTTACTCTAACCTGCTCTTCTTCTGTTAATTCGGTTCTCCGTGGGATTTTAATCATGGAGTACCGTTTAACCCAGATCTTTTAAAAATAGCCCAATATAAAATATAATTAATTTTTTGTAAATAAAAACACAAATTTAATCACTTTGTTCCATTAGAATATGATCGGGTCGCCCTCCAAATGTAAATTAAGCATTTATCAACTTTCTATTAAAAAACAGTTCTTCATTGTCTTTTTTATGCTAACGGTACTACAAATTGGGAGCTGATTAAAAACCAATGTATGCAGCAATATTAGTAGGGTAAGGTGGGGTAAAGCCGACCTAGTAAATGGTTTTGGCTATAAAATGCTTATTTTACATCGGATCAAGTAGTTATATATACCAAATTAAAGGTTTGACTTTTGCGCAACTTTATATGCATAGCATTTTATTCATACCTTTGAAAAGTTTTGAGATACAAGCGTTTTACGAAAAAGTTCATTTTTACTATGTTCAAAAATGATGGGGTAAACCCGACCGCCTATGTTTTTGGTTGATTTAGTACAGATATAACCTAAATATAGGTTTTGCAATGATAAATCAATCAATTTTATGTTATATAATGGTAATAAAAGATAATAGAATTAAAAAAATGAAAATAGCAAAATAATTAATCAGTATCATCTGATTCGCTGCTCAAATAGCTTGCTGGCGTTTTTTGGTTCGAGTTGAACGTCTGGTTGGCTGCGATGTTAATGGTTTTGGTGTGATTGTTGTTTTTTTGGCTTTTTTTGCGGCAGGATTTACCCCACTATTTAGAGGTCGGATTTGCCCCACCACGTAATTTTTCATAAAAACGCAATTAAAAAAGAAATTATGAAAAAAAATGAACCAAACTTATATGCACTTTGTAGGACTTTATTCAAAGAATCTAAATACACTTACCTTTTCATGCGATAACTTTGACAAAAAGAAATATCCTGCAGTTAATTATGCACAAAATTAAAGTCAAAATTGTGAAAACAAACTTGTTGTCGTTTGACCATCTCAATGTTGACTAATAAAATGCTGTCATACCACCATTTTCATTGTTTTCGATGCTCTACACGACAACACTAATATTAGTTTGCGTAGTGCTTCCGATTTTCGAAAGCAGAGGGAGGTCTGGTTTACCCACACTGTCGGCTTTACCCCATCTTACCCTATATATAAGAGAAAAATGGTGTGTACTCAAAAAAAAAAAACTATCGCTATTAAAACGACAGTAATAAAGAAAACAAAAATTGACTGAGGTATGTAAAAATGTAGTGTTTGGTGTTGCTGAAATAAACTTTGTTTTATTCAAATATTTCTTCAAAATATTGTGAATAGAATCCTATTATTGTCAGTATAGCCGTCATTAGGAAACAAAAAAATTACTCTATGTATGTACATATGTATGTGCATACTTAGCTCATTTTTGTTCTCTTTTTACTGCCCATACTCATACACTCTGCGTTCCTGCAAAGCTTGCGATCGTATGTATTTATGTTCATATGTGTGTGCATACATATGTACATACTATATATACATATTCGTGGTCGCTGTACCTTGCTTAGATTGTAAAAATATATTTTCATTCATTTTCTTAGTATTTATTTACCGCTTCGTGTGATAACATAAGTTTCGAATAATAAGAGAACAAATTTATTGAACTTATGTATATACATATGTACATATGTACGTAGAGAGATAAAAATGGCACACTTGGTAGTAAAGGTGATTGAGCAGTGTGAGGCTGCTACCGAAAATGGACTTTTAGGTAAGTCGGATAGATATTGTAAAAAATAAAGAATAATATGAGCATTTCAAAGTAAAATGCGCAATCATACATATGTATATATGTATGTATGTATGTCCATGTATGGCCAGTCAAGAGAGAAGGGTGTGTGTGTGTGAAGGGCGTGCTTCCCCCGGGCCCACGATTTTCAAATGGACTTTTGATAGATATCGCCGATTTTTTATAGAGAAGGGAAGGGCCCGCACATATCGACGCATTTCCGCGAATGTATCGTATGTTGAAAATTCCAATTTTACAGGAGAAGCTTTTTTTTATTTAATCTCTGAAAGCACTGGAAGCACTGAACAAACGACAAAATTGAAACTTAATTTTTATCGGAACTATAGAGTTTTCAGTTATAATATTTCACAGGGTAGTGATACATTGGTGCCTAACAATTTTGCATTAAAATCACAATTTCGAAAAAAAGCTACATACTTTCGCGGAAATGCGTCAATATGTATGTACATACATACATAGATACCCCCGAGTCCCGAATTCTCCATCCCCCCGGGTCATGATTTTCTCTCTGCAGCCTTGTGTGCATATGGAGGTATACAATAAAATTTAAAGACTTTCTAATAGTACATTTCCACCGACCTAAGTTACCTACCGATATCAAAATTTAACGCAATGAATAGGGGTGTTGAAATATTTAAAAATATCGTATCGATGATATTTTTAATTGAAACAAAAAATCAAAATGATATTTTATATATCAGAAAGAACTATCTATATATCAGATATTTTTTATATTTTTGTTTTATTATTTTTTTTTTTTAAGCTGCATAAGCAATAACCACTAAACATTAACCTAAATACGATCTTAAATTATATTTTTATAATTTTTAGTTTATATTTATTAATAAATGAAAGAAAACAATATTTATATTTGCTTTCTGTTGCTTTTATTTATAATATTCAATCAAATCAGAACCAAAAATTTGGGTTTTAATTTTTTATTTTAGCTGCGCACTCTTTGTATTTGTCCTCCATCAAAGAGGTAACCTGAAAATTTTAGAAATCATTACTGTTAAAGCTTAGTACTCTGACGACGAAAATCCGCTGTATAACGTAATACAGCGGCCAAACTCCATATAAAAAGAACGGTGTCGAAAAAGGAAGAAGAACTTTTTGCCTCGCGGTTTTTGCTAGTACTCTGACGACGAAAATGATACCTACGAAAATTGAATGGCGTTGCCAGATCAAGATAGTAAACAGCTTATATCGCGCTGTCTAAATAATTCATTTGATTTATTTAGACTCCCCTAATGGAGGGAAAGTTGAAGGAATAAAGTGGCATTGATCGGGGCTGTCAAGGCGAAGCCCATAATATGGAATTTTACCAACAAAGGAAATTTTAATGCCATATTTATTAATATTAAAAATTTTTTTTTTGAATATTTGTTTATAAACAGCTGTCCAGTGTGACCAAAGAAAAACCTTAAACGCCATAAAAGGTACATTTTCATCGAGCCAAATAAACAGCGATTTCGCTGTATTATACTGTCTTCCCACACAGCGCATCTGTTAGGAACGTTTGGGATTTTTCGCAGATGCGAAACTCGTGTTCCCACAGCGCTGCATCAAAGTGCATCTGCATCCGAACAGCTGATCGATCAGCTGTGGCTCATGAAAACGTAAACAAAGGCGGTCGAATTGGCAGTTGCAAATTTGAAATGGAGCATTTACCAACTATTTTGGCTGATGTACAACAGCAAAAGGCACAGATTGCGTCAGAATTTATCCGCAATAAATTTAAATGAATTAAATGACAAGGAATTTTAGTTTTTCTAATGATTTTTCTCTAACAAAGAGCAAATTCCCTGAAGAGTGTCTATAGGTGGTATAGGCATCCAAAATCTTTAAAATAAGGTAGAAGTAGGCGGTTTATATTAAATAGTAACAATTGGGGACATATTGGGGCAAGAATATACAGAAAAAACGCCAACATCTATTTTGGGCGTGCTTGTAGCTTTGGCGCCACGTTTTAAATTCCATATCTCATTTGTTTCTCGCCAAGTGTGTATACACTTTCGTAGTGATGGTCAAATTTTCAGAGTTGCACCGAAAAACTATCGCCTAACTATCGCCAAACAAACGGTCGTTACATTTAGATGCGCTTTGATGCAGGGCCAATTGAGAAAATTCGGAACGGCAAAACCTTATGGACCGTTTGTTCAACGGATGCCAGATGCGCTTTGACGGTGTGTGGGAAGACCCTATTACGTTATACAGCGGATTTTCGTCGTCAGAGTACTAGGCTTTAGGCCCAATATTCATCAATGTTTTATCAACATTTTACCGACTATTCATCAATGATTCATCAACATTTTAGGCCTCAAATTAAACAATTTGGTCACACTGGTTTACGACCGAAATATGTAGCAATTACGAAAAGTAAATCTGTTTTTTATATGGATATCGATATTAGAGACGTTAACAGTGTTCTCCGTCACTTTTGTTGCTGTACTCTTGTGCACAGATAAAAATATTCATTGAGGCGAAAGTTTATTTCTTCATTAAATAAAAAAAAAAATGTTGCTTGTTAATAATTGTTATCTACATTCCAACTTAGATATTAAATATGTATGTATGTGGTCTTACTATTTTAGATCTTTCTAAATGTGAACTAATGCAAATACCAGATGCAGTCTATCACCTAATGCGAAACACAGAGTTGCAAACCTGCAACCTTAGTGGCAACGTTTTAAAGAGTGTCTCACCGAAGTTTTCGCAAAAGTTCAGTATGATTACAGGTGAGCCTCTTCTAGCCCTGTCAAATTAAAATACGAATTTATTACAAATATACTAATCAATTGCTCTTTTTAGATCTTAATCTTTCACATAACAAACTGACGAGGCTACCAGAAGAATTCAACAATTTGACGAGATTAACTATGCTGAATATATCTCACAACTCCTTTATCGTCTTACCTCAGGTAGTGTTTAAGCTACAGAGTCTTGCCCATTTGGATGCTCAACACAATGCTATATTAGGTAAGCTAAATGCTGTTCGACCGCGATCCCTTGCATTGATTTGTTTTTTAATCATCACAGAGATCGATACTGAAGAGTCCATTTCCAGTGCCTGCCTGGCTTTGGTAGATCTTCGGTATAACCCACTAAGCAGAAATTTTCGGCGAAAGCTGCAGGACTTTCAAACGTCGTTCCGCCTTGAGATTTCCAACAACGTTGAAGACGACTGGTAGTACGCGTGTGCCTAGCTATTAACAAAGAACATCAACAAATCTATACAGCTCTTGAATTTTTTTTATAGCTCCTAAAATTGTATATTTAAAAAAATACATTAGTTTATATAACATTTTCGACTATCCGTCATTTAATTTCCAACAAAAAAATTTGAATTAAAGATTTGACGGCACCATAGGGTTTTACATAAAGCCTAGTAATACAGCGGCCAAACTCCATATAAAAAAAACGGTGTCGAAAATTGAAGAAGAACTTTTTACCTCCCGGTTTTTGCTAGTACTGAAAGTCGTTGCCAGATCAAGAGAGTAAACAGCTGATATCGTGCTGTAAAAAGAATTCATTTGATTTATTCTAACACCCCTAATGAAGGGAAAGTTGAAGGAATAAAGTGGCATTGATAGGGGCTGTCAAGGCGAAGGCCATAATATGGAATTTAACCCACAAAGGACATTTTAATGTCATTTTTATACCCTTGCAGGGTATTATAATTTCAGTCAGAAGTTTGCAACGCAGTGAAGGAGACGTTTCCGACCCTATAAAGTATATATTCTTGATCAGCATCAACAGCCGAGTCGATCTAGCCATGTCCGTCTGTCTGTCTGTCTGTTTCTACGCAAACTAGTCCCTCAGTTTTAAAGCTATCTGAATGAAACTTTGCATATAGTCTTCTATATGCTCTCACTGCTATATATGTCGGAACGGGCCGGATCGGACGACTATATCATATAGCTGCCATACAAATGTTCGATATATTTTTCGGAAAAAATTATAACATTGCTGTTTTTCAATATTTTTGCACCATTTTTGGATGTGGCCATTATATATTATTTCTGAATTTTGGTAAAAATTTTATGAAAATCGGACGACTATATGATATAGCTGCCATAGGAACGATCGGGAAATTAATAGGAAAAAAATTATAAGATCGTTGTTTTTCAACGTATGTTTATCTTCTCTGAGATATAAGCTTTTTTTATTATTCTAGAATTTTGGTATAAATTTCATAAAAATCGGACAACTATA
>VNJY01008142.1:0-11596 GCA_008042715.1 Drosophila bocki | reverse complement strand
TAGTTTCAATTGAACGATTGCCATCGTTGCCCCCATCTTTATATATAATAATATATATATATATATACATTTATATTAAGAGAGAGAGAGAGAATATACATAAATGTTAAGGCTAGGACATGACCGCCGCGCGCCCCCCCTCCCCCTCTCCCCTTGTAATGTAATCCTTCTCATCCACATCCACATTTTCGAAATAATCGTGGGATAAACAGACCGACTTGACTTTATGCGTGTGTGCCTTTCCCCCCCCCCCCCTCTCTGTTTATCATAATTATTATTATTATTATTATTGCTATTATTATCATTATCATAGTTTGTAGTTATTTTATTTCTTTCCCCCTCTTCTAACGACATTTAAATGAAAGCTTGATTTGTTTCTCAAGCGGCTTAGTAGTATTTGAAAAGTGTACAACCTTTTTTCAATATAATATATATATATATATACATATATATATATACGCTGATAGGTATATATATATATATTTTTATTTTTTATTTAGTTTTTGCAGTTTACGTACGTTTAAGCATAACAAACTCCAAGCAAAGTGTATTTTTCAAGCCCCCTTAAGTTAAGTAAAACCTGTATGCCACCATTTTAAAGGAGAAGTTTTATTTTGGGGGGGAAAATGGGTCTAGACAGCCGAAAGATCCTGCAGCCCCTGATCGACTGCGATCTGTCGGACGAGCAGGTGCCCCGAATAGCACACGACTGTCCAGCTTTGGGGATGTGGGCAAATCCTAAGATAATTGCGATGAATTACATGCAGTTTTATCAGCAAACGTTGCGTTAAAAATAAAAATCCCCAAAGGGAATTTTCGTAAATGTCGATTTCCCAAAGGGAATTTTCGTAAATGTCGACCCTACTGTTGAAATCCCCAAAGGGAATTTTCGTACATGTCGACGCAATACTGTTAAAACAATAAAATCCCCAAAGGGAATTTTCATTCGAATTTTTCGGGAGTTTCTCCTTTACAGCTTTGTAGAATTGGAGAGTACTCAAAAAAGCCCTCCCATTTCCACATGTAATTTTATCCTCCTCTGTTCCCGTCCTCCCGAAAAGTCAGACTGGGCTGTTTCAATCCCCCCCATCCCACTTCCATAAACTCCGAAATCCTTTATGTTCTAGACTTTAATAACAATTAAACAAAGGGAAGTCTACGAGCTAGGATGCTACGCGATGCTACGATCGCGGCTTGGCACGTGCCACAAGACGCTGCAGCTGCACGCCGGCCGCCAAGGTGAGAATATCAAAGTTCTTGAGGTACCAGGAGATGTTGTACATCAGATGAATGCGCCAGTTCTTGTCCAGGAACGTCTTATAGAACTCGCTCATCTGGTCGGCGGAGACCTCCTCGGTGCCGCTCTCCTTGTGCAGGCGCACAAAGTCATCCTTTTCCTGTGTGCCAGCGAAAGAGAAAGAGACGGCATGCATTGGGACGAACAAGGGATGAACTCAATCCACCATTACCTCATAGAAGCGCTTGTTGTGCCGCGTCCAGAAGTCCACATTCCAGGCCTCCACTTCGTTGCGTTTGAGCCGCAGGCTCCGCGCCAGCGGCGTCTCGCTGTCGTCATAGTGACGCACATAGGGCCGCAGGTTGGACTGGGCATCCGGTGGACCAATGTAGTCACACTTTATGTCCTGCGGGTCGGGCTTGTTGGCCAGGCCGCCGTTACCACCGATGGGCGCCGACTTCTCGGGCCCCGCGGCGGCATAGCAGCGCGTTAGCTGTTTGAATGCAAGTAGAATAAATTGAATTAGATTCGTGGAATGATCCTTTAAGGCGGACACTCACCTGGGTAAACAATAGGCGTTGGTGGGGCTGGCACTTAAGGCATTTGTTCATTGTATTTTTGTTAATTTGCGAGTTGTTTTTGTTGTTACGTTATGTCAGCAGAGGGACCAAAGCTCAGCCCCGAACCAAAAATACCAACAACAAAGCAAAAAAATACTGAAATTATAGCAAGTTTCTCCCATCTCTAGCTGTTCCGCAGTGTTCCCAGATCAGGGATATTTCCCCAACTTTCCTTTATTCAAAATTTTTTAAAATCTCGTAATGTTACATTACATCGTAGAGCATAAATTAAAATAAATCATTTAATTTAGGGGGATATTTCTCGGGGGGAAATTAAAACATTTATGAGATTTTTTAGGTCCAAATCCAAAGTTACATCTGGCAACCCTGCTGCTGTCCCGTGACAATAGGAGTTTACAAATAAAAACATTAAAAAAAACAGCTGAAACTGGAATATAAGAATCACCCAGCACAAGTGGCGACGGCAGACAGTCCACCAGGCAATATGTCACCGAAGAACAACCACGATCCCACCTCCTCCGGCGACTCCGGCAGCGCCAATGTCCAAGAGGCCGATCTGCAGGGTGAGTTTAAGTCTTTTTTTGGGCAGAGAGCAACGCTCGTTGGGATTGCCTCACTTATTTGATGCCTCCTGCAGAGATGGAGGATGTGAATCAAAGTCTGGACGAGCTGAGCTGCGCCCTAGATGCCGTGGAGCAGCGCACGGACGACATAATGTCGCAGCTCCGCGAGCTCCTCGACTCCAACAGGGAAATACGTCGCCTGCTGGCCGAGGAGAAGGACAATGCCGAGCAGCCGGAGGATGACAACATGGATGGGCAACAGTCGGGCAACGAAGCCAAGTAGGGGACACCTGGCCACCAGTTATTTGTTTGTTTTGAGCACCCAATTCCCGTCAATTGTTTCGTTTTTTTTTGTATCATGTATTTTATTGATTCCTAATCTCTAAGTAAACGTAATTGAAAGCAGCTCTAAGGACTAGTTCTGGCGCGGTTTCTTGCGCTTCGTCTTGATGGCGGAGTCGCCTGGCTTGGCGGACGATGAATTGCTGGTGGAGATGTACTGGAACACGATGTCAAATAATCGCTTGGATTCCTCCTTGAGGCGTGCATTCTCCTCGAGAAGCTTCTGGACATCAATGCCGTTGGCAGAGGCAGAGTTCTCCATGGACTCGTCAGGGTCTGCGTCCTCGTCTTCCCCTTCTTCCGCCTCGACATCGTCTTCCTCATCCTCTCCTTCTACTTGGACATCGTCTCTACTCAGCTCTTCATCTGCTGCCTCGTCTTCGGCTTCGATTTCCATTTCCTCTTCCGCCTCGTCTTCCTCCGCATCAGACTCATCCTTGTCCTTCTGGGACTTGCTCATATACATGGACGCTATCAGCTTGCGTAGTATTTCCGTATCCGTGCCCGGGTAACACTCCGTGAGATCCGGCTCGGGGGATTTCCGTCCCTTGGCATACTCCTCGGTGACCAGCAATTCAATGTAATCGTCCTTGGTTCGCGGCGTAATCATACGCTTCAGGGTGTCGGCAAAGGGCTGCGTGTGCTTGTGCTCCGGCAGAAACACGCTCGGGGTAAGCAGGCGGATGCACAGGTTCGTCACGGAGCCCGTCTGTGGCAAACTTTTGATTAGCTGTCGGCTGCCCACATCCCACACGCACACCTGGTTGTCCTCGCCGCCGGACACCAGCGATGTGGAGCTCATATTCAAGGCCAAGCTGCTGATGGCCTTGCCAGCAGTGTGACCCACAAAGGCCTGCAGCTCATCCTCCTCCACGTGGTATTCCTGGTAAGGAAAAGAAATTGATTTTAACTGGAAAAACAGAGGATATAGCTGAGAGAGAACCCACCTTCATGCGCGGCGTCTTTTCCATGTGGAAGACGTACACCTTGCCATCGCCGGAGCCCACATAGACATGCGTCTCCAGCCGGTTGACAATTACACTGTGCAGCGCCACTGGAAAGACCACGCTTAGCAGCTGGCTGCCCCCCAGAAGGTCATAAATGTTGCAGCAGCGATCCAGGGAGACGGTGAAGAGGTGCGACCGGATGCCTCCCAAGCCCGAATACACATCCGTTACGGCCAAACCGTGATCATTGAAGCTGTACAGTGGCTCAGTGCTATCCTGACCACTGCTGCCCGTGTCCAAGGGAGCAGCAGCAAAGGTCAAATCCCAGACGAGCACAGCGCCATCCTTGCCGCCGCTGATAAAGTGCTCCCCATTGTCGGTGAATCGCAGGCAGGTGATGGCCTGGTAATGCTTGGACAAGGTGTTTAGCATACGGCCGGTGTTCATGTGCCACAGATAGATGTTCTCCTGGATGCCCGCCGCCAGGAAGCAGCCGTCGGGCGTTAGGGCCAAAGCATTGACCTTGCCGGGCACCACAAACCGCAGGCTGGCCATCTGCTCCTGCTTGTTGATGGGCCAGACATGGATCAGGGGCTTGGCTGAATTTGCCGCAAAGACATGGCTGAGACTGATCATGGCCAGGCCGTGGTGCTGGGCTATGCCGCCGCCCTTGTAGCGCATGAGATCGGTGCCGGTCCGCAGGTCCTGGACGCTGCATGTTGTGTTGTCCTCGCTGCCGGTGCTGATGAACAGGGCCTCCACGGCGTCTGCCATTTTGGCTATGGGTTATCGTTGTTCCTCCGGATTTCTGGACTGGCGGCGATCTTTGGTTTCTTCACACGTGCGCGGTTCCAACAGTGTGACCAGGCGGCTGAAGCGGATGAATGTATGGGTTCTATAAATGTTTAGTTTTGTTTGTTTAAATATTTTGTTAAATTTTTTTTTTATTTATTTAACGTTAAGAATACGTTTTGGAGCGGGTAAATCTTTCTAAAAATATCTAACCCTGCCACCAGTTTTTTAGTATTTTTTGTTTGGGCAATTAATGCGGTCACACTTTATTAACAGCCCGCTATATTTGAAATACATGACATGTTTTCGTTTGCATGTCATGATATGTTAACGTTTGCAAAAATAATGTTATTTAGCATTTAATTTGATTAGTATTTAAACCGATATAAATGTTGGGTAAATTAAGGGTATAAATTCCAGTTGATAACAATATCGTATGAATATGCGCCAAATGAATACCGTTGAGTGGTTTCTTGTTTCTGTTTCTGCTCTACATGCTTTTCCTGATTTTGCTGCTTTTCCAGATTTTGTTTCATATTTAATTTTCTTCCTGTTTATCCTGCTCTGAAGAACTATATGGCAGTGCATAGTGCAATAAAATAATAAGGTTAAACCTAAACCCAAGAAAATTACTTACAGCAGTCGATTTCACTATGTCTAAAATGCGCTGCAAAACCGCCTTATCTTCAGGATATTCAGATTCACCACACCTAAAAAGGAAAGCATTTAGTGGATTAGATCACGAGTCCGGCCAGTCCAGAACAAGTCAACTTACAAAACCTGGATTCTGCGCAATTTAGAATAGTAAAAGTCGCGCTCCATCCAAACTAGTAAGAGCATGGAACTCGTCATTTGAAGCCCAGCGTCTTCACTTGACATGGCCTCTTCCTCTTCCAAGGGCTGATCAATTGTGAAGCTGAAGTCGGCTTCTGTCATAGGTTCAGGCATATTAAAGCCATCTCCCTGGGCCTCGGACTCCTCTTCCAAGTACTGATCAGTCCCTGTAACCGCAAAGCTAGAGTCGGTCTTGGTCTCGTCTAGAATTAAGTTGGAGTCGTTCTTGGATGTGTTTCTAGAATTAAGTTAGTATCTGTAGATTAAACAGACAATATTTTAAATTATAAATGCAAATAGATTTTAAAAATCCCACCTCCATGGACCTCGCTACAAGCATTATCCTTGCTTTTATCATTGGCATTAAAGAATTTTTTAAACCATTGTAAGAATTCCAAATTTTCGGTGAAGCGACCGTTAACCAGTCTCTCAATGGGTATAAACTAATAAATAAATAAATAATAATAATAAGTAAAATTATTAAAAATATATAATATATAAATTAAAATTATTAATGTTTCGTTTACCCAAGCCAGTATCTCATGTCGAGATAGGTTTTCTGCCTTTGGTGAGTAAACATTCTTTGCCATCATAATGGGTTTAATAAACTTGAAACTCCACGGATCAAACGAATTCAACAAGTTTTACAGTGAGTTCGGGTTTTTATATCTCAAAGACAAATTAGCTTGGCGACCAAATGCTTTTTTCTAACCAACTTTTTGAATCCAAATTTTTTGACTAAGAACTGTTATTTGTAGCAAAATTTCATTTAAATTTTCAAATTGAGCTGAGTGACTATTTTCACTCATTTTCTAATCCACTCAGATTTAGCTCATCTTTGCTCTTGGTATTTTTGACGTCATCTTGGAGGCCATGCTCAAGTAGTATTTTTTTAGTATATTTTTCGCATTTGGCAATCCTAACGAAACCCGGTCACACTTGTCCCAAACTTGTGCAACAGAAATGAAAATAAATTGATTATTTTTGTGTTTTTTTTTTGTATGAATTAAGAATTAAAAGGCTTAGCCAAACGAAATGCGAGTGACGTTGATCAACTTCTTCAAGAAAACCGTGCCGGGTCACATATTCCGTGGCAAGCGGCGTCTGGTCAAGCCGGTTAGCCAGCGGGCAATGGACACACTAACCCGCGAGTACGAGCGCCAGGAGCAGGTGATGCTGCTGCTCCGGCATCCCTACCTGACACTGGTGAGTCCTCCGCTGAAACAGAACCAATACAGTATAATTTAATAATGTCTTGGGCTTATAGGAACAATCCTCGGGACATGCCAAGGAGCTGCAGAAGCGCGAAAAGCTGGTGGCCAAGTGGACGGACGAGCAGACGCTGCGCAAAATGAAGCCGCACGTGACCATTGAGGAGCGACTGAACCAGCTTAAGATCAAGGAGGCCTGGGACTAGCTTTATGTTCACAGGCGCACTGTTAAATCCCAGCTTTGTGTTGAATAAATATAGGTTTTTTAATGGAAATTATGTAATGGTTGGAGAATTGTTGGATTTTAAGGATAGCCGGAGATCCTTTAAGGAGGTTTATCGATGAACCAGAATCCTCCTTCGACACTACTAGGCTTTAACTTGTCTAGAAATCCGTTTTAGTGCTTTTACTTTTATTATTTGCTTTGAGTTTTGGGCTTGTTCTTTCATTTAAAATTGAAAAACCCAGTCTATATTGTTTATAAAATTAACAAAAAACCACTTTACCCCCAAAAACCCTTCCTTTCTCAACTCGAAATATATATTTTTGTGTTTAGCTTTAGCGCTCTCTCATCGCCTTTATTCGTTTAATTGCGGTTCTCTAAGTGTATATATGTGTGTGTATATATATTTTCGTATTTCGTGTATATTATGTATATGAACTGTGTTATGTACATATGCAAGGCATGTAACATTGTAATTCGTGGCTCTTTTCATCCATCCAATTATCCAGAACCTTCCCAGCATCGATTTGTTAGTAATTTGTAGACTAAAACTTTATTATTTAAGGGTTGTATGTCTTGTTCTTGTTTTTTTCGGGGTTTATTTTTTTCAAGTGTGTAAGTTTTGTTTTTTTTTAGTTGTATTTGCTGTTATCCGTTTTAGTTTAATGCACATTTTGATTTCAGGGTTTTGTTTTTCTTCTCACTTTTAGTAAGTAATTTCAACATTTTTCATTCGAGTTGAAAAATCAAATTTTCCAAAAAACGGGTAAAGTGGGGGGAATGATGGTCAGGTTGACTTCGGACTGGATGAACTGCTCTCGCTTCTCATTTATCAATAATACCAAAAATGTATCTCCCAGAGATTCTGGATCTCCAGAGATTTGGATATACAATAGCTCTCTCTCATTTGTCCTAGGTTTCGATTTCGTTATTTCGTTACTATCATTTGCGTTTTTTGTGGTTTTGTTTGTTTGTTTGTGTTTAGTTTTTTTTTTTTTTGCTTTTGGTAAATGATGCGCATAACCTCAATAAAACATTTTTTAACAATTTTAAATTAACTTTAAAAAAATAGATATATGCATATTTTGTTGCCGCTGCTCCTGCTCCTGCTGCTGTATACGAATATTGTATGCGTAATAGTTCCTTCTGCTCCTCTGGCTACTGCCCCAGCTCCCCCACTCAATCGGCGGCCAGCGGCGTTGCGCTCACCTTTTTCGCAGTGGCAGCTCCAGCATCCGCATCCTCCTCCTCCTCCTCCTCCACCAGCTCGTTCTGCGGCACCTGCTCCGCCGAGTGCGGTGATCCTGGCAGCAGCGGCGGCGGCGAACTGGAAAGCATGGCCACTGGCGAGACACTTGTGGTGGCCGCTGCAGCACCATCGCCCATGCCCCGCTCGGGGGTCGGTTCTGGGGCAGATGACGCGGCGGTAACGGCTGAGGCTGTCGCTGGCGTTGGCTCCTCGTTACGCTCGCTGGGCGTCAGCGGCGGCGAGTCCAGCTGCTGCTGGCTAAACTCCTGATTCGGGCTCTCTCTGGTGAACAGGCCCATCTTGGACTCGGATCCGGAACCGGCCGGGGCAGGTGCTCCGCCCGCCTCGCCGCTGCTGCTGCTGCTGATCAGGGAGTGGGCCACCGTGGGGGCTGCCGGACCGCTGACCAGATGCGGCGGCGCATGCAGCGGGACATGCTGGTGCTGTTGATGCTGCTGCTGTTGCTGCTGCTGCTGCTGCTGGGCGCTGTGGTAACGTGGAATATCCGCCTTGCGCCACAGCGTAATCTCCTGCTGCTTAAAGTAGCGCCGATCCTCGGTGTCCATTAGCACCAGATTGAGGAAATACTTGACCGAGAATTTCTTGTTAATGTCCCGCATGGTGGGCGTGAGATTGTAGCCGGCTAGGAACACCCGAATGGGTATGCTCTCGCCCTTAACCGGCGCCCCATCCATGATCTCGTACTTGGCTATGGTCTCGTTCTCATTGAACATGGTGGGCCCGGTGCCGGTGCTCTCCCGCTTGATGATGGCTATCTCCATGTGCTTGATCTTGATGCGCACCAGCAGGAAGTAGATCTTGCCAATGATCGTGTCCCGCAGATGATACTTGCTCTTGTTGTACTCGAACTCGATGTGCAGGCAATCCTCGATGCCCACCTCCATCTTGATGGGGTTGTTCATCTCCGGGTAGCTGCACAGCGTGTGCACCGCAATGTCCACCTCCTTGGTAATGTCGCTGATCCGACGGACGATGGTGGCGCGCAGAAAGTACCTTAGTCGCACATTGGAGCCCGCATAGACCTCAAACTGTTTCTCCACATTGGGAAAGTCGAACGGATAGCTGTTGTTCTGGATGAGATCACCGGGCCGGGCCAGGGCCTTGGCCAAACACTTGAACTCGTGATGGTTGCCGCGGTCATAGAACAGCTCGATCTGGCCAATGAACTCGATCTTGATGCCCTGGTGCTCCAGCTTGTTGCCCGGCTTCTTCAGGGTCACGTTCACCTAGATAAAAGCCGGAGGAAAGAGGGGAAACAAAGGGAGAGACATGAGTATGGGGGAAACGGAAGCGGACGCTGGGTATGATAAGGGTAAGGAGATTTCCCATTGAGGGACAACTCTTAAACGCACCTTGCC
Organism: Drosophila bocki; assembly: GCA_008042715.1. NCBI lineage: Eukaryota > Metazoa > Arthropoda > Insecta > Diptera > Drosophilidae > Drosophila > Drosophila bocki. Next base: position 2,238 of record VNJY01008142.1, on the reverse strand, counting down.
GGACACCGTTTCGCCGTCGTAGAAGAGCAGCATCTTCTCCACCTTGCCATCCTCGCCCTTGACCTCCGCTGTCTTGTGCTCGGCTCCATCGAAGACTATCTCAATGTCCGCTGACTGGCCAAAGCCCAGGAAATTCATAATTGATAATCTCGAATCGGCTTCTTCTTCCTCTTCTGCTTCTGCTTCTACTGCTGCTGGCTCTCGCTCGGGCTGCCCCGCCTCTCCACTCCTGGAATGTCGTCGCTGTGGCTCGTCGGTGGCTGTGGCTGTGGCGGCGGCGGTTTGGCCGTCCTGTCCCAATCCTGCCTGGTTGTCCGTCCGCTTTCCTAACCGCTTACGGTCCGCTCGAGGAAATTGATGGGCGTTTTTCTGCGGCGTTTTGCTCCTCTCGCTGCGCGCTGCTGCTTGCGTGTGTGTTGCGCCTGTGTGTGTGTGTGTTAAATGGAAAAAAATTGCAATTTTTCACACAGTCACACAGTTGCCACCTGGTCGAGAGTGGTCGGGGTTGCCACACCGTTAAGCGTAGTGTGGAAAATACCGGAAAAATACCACTTTGACTGACGGTCACACTGGAAAGGCTTCAAAACAAAATAAGAAATACTGCAATTTTCCAAATTAAACAAAATTGCGAAATTCCAGCTCACAATGTGAAATTCAAGAGTCAAGAGCAGCTGTGAAACATCATTGGTCTTCAGTTTAATTAGGATCTTTAACATGTCCACATTCGGAGCTGACGTTGACCAGGTTTGGCCACCTGTGGCCGGGGATTCCCATTCCCAACCCCTGACGGATTTCGGACGCAAGCTTTTGCAGGATTGCCGGCAGGTGAAGAAGCCCGTTTCGGGTCCAGAGGAGGCGTCTAAGTTAATGGAAAACTCCAGAACTTTTCCCCTGGAGGTGGGTAATCCTTGCCAGCCCACAAATCCCCTTTAACTTACGCATATTCCTTGCCCCAGTTCGGCGTAGAGAGTGTCCGGGTGAAGAGGCAGAGCCCCAACAGGCTGGCCAGCATTAATGAGCAAATCGCCTCCGTCTATCCGGTGATACATGAGCGTACTCTGGGCCTATACCTGCAGTATTTGGAGCACAAGTGCCGCTGGGGTGAGTCTCCTACTGCTGCTTCTCCTCCTCCTCCTTAGCCAACTAAGTATTACTCCGCACACAGGCAACTCATTGGAGAAGCCCATCTACCAGCCCCTCTCCCTCTGCGGCTTTGTGCAGCGTCTCCTGGAGAAGCGCTGCGCCAGCTTCTTTGCCCGCAACGACAAGTACCTGTTGCTGAGCGGCGAGAAGGGAGCCAGCGGCTTTGAGAGCATTGGCACACTGGAGGAGCAGCCCCCGCTGGTCCTGGCCAACGTCCTCAGCTACGACGATGTCAAGCTGTCCGCCCTGCTGTCCGTCAGCTCGCACACCGAGTTCATCAACGAGGGCGAGCGTGCCAACTGCGGGCGCATGGCCAGAGGCTCCAAGACCTTAGAGCCAAGCGGCGTCATTGTGGGCATGATTGGTGCCCGCCTGTCGCGTCGCAATCTTATGGAGTTCCAGGATATTGTAATAGCGCGCACCCAAAACACCCGAGAAAAGGGCTACGGCCTGGCGCTGGATGCACCGGCAAACACGAAAGCCGAGGACTACCGCCGGCTTTGGCGTGGCTTCTATGCCACCCGGGATCTGCTCCATGGCCAGGCCTCCATTGATAACCAGCGTTTCGGTCGCTCGGGCAACAAGGCGGTTGTCTTTGACAATCTGGTGATGAAGCGGCGCTATGCCATCAGCTTTGACCTGCTGCTGCTGGAGGCTCAGGCGAGGGCCAAGTTGCTCAACAAGTTGGCCTATGTCCATGTGGTGGGCTTCGGCCTGGGCGTGTGGAAGGTGGCGCCCCAGCAGGAGCGCATCTTCCTGGAGACTTTCGAGCAGCGCATGCGCACGCTGGGCAGCAGGCTCAGCCATGTGGGCATTGTGCATTTCTCCTGGTTCTCCATCAACGATTGCGGCGGGCTGCGCAATGGAAACCTGGTGAAGATCAAGGGGCATCCGGAGAAGGGAATACGTGTGTTGATATCAAAGAGGAATCCGGCCACGAAACTGGCAGGTCCAGAGATGGAGAATATGCTGCTGGTGGTGTCCTATGCCTGGGATGGCAATGCCTTGCCCGGCAATGAGTTTTGGATGGTGAGTAGCGGGGCGGGTGGGAGGATGACCTAACTGTGGGTTGTTTATGGTTGTTTATTATCTGTG
>VNJY01008138.1:0-15931 GCA_008042715.1 Drosophila bocki | reverse complement strand
AATTCCAAGATCGTCTTTTTTTCGATGTTGACTTGCGGTGGACATCATATCCCGAGAACGGTTCATCCGAAATCAAAAATTTAAAAAAATTTCGTTAGTATATTGTATTGCCTAGTCCTCTAGACCATGGATTTGTAAAAATTTTGATAAAAAAAAAAATGGCGACGGTTTTAACAAAAAATTTACTTTTTCAGGGTATAAGATTTTTGATTTTTATGCTCTAAAAAAAAAAGTTAAAAAAAAAAATTAAAAATTCTTCGTTAGAGGACTAGCTATTGTTATAATAAATAAGTGGTCCAAATTTGGTGTTGATCGGATTAATAGTTTTTTAGTAATCGTGTCCACCGCAAAGGTAACTTCGAAAAAAAACGATTCTGAGATAATCGCGTTTAAAGTTTCAAGTTTGTTCCGGCAGACGTGCAGGTCGTGCGCTATAAATAGCTACAACTTCGGTTCTAAAGCTCCGATCGTTATGAATTTTTGTGAGAGTATTCTCAACAGTATATACTTGAAGACTATGCAATAAAAAAAAGTCGATTTTTTTTATCATCACAACTGTATATAACCCCTTAATACTTCATTAACCCCAAAACTCCGCAGGCAAATATCCGCTAATTACAATACACAACATTTGAATTTTAGTTTTTGTGTCGCCAAACACAAATATTTGCATAATTTTAATTATTATATGATAACGAATATTTTATGTGTTAGACAATAATTATACGTTTACGCTGTGATTTTATGGGAGGTAGGGAGAGAACACTCATTACATGGCCAATATTTGTTAACAAGCTGGACTAAACGTGACTCTCAATGGCAGTTTATAATTTCCCCCAAACGAGGCATTTCCTGGTTTATTTGTTAGTAATTATAAAACCGATTGGGTTAACTAGAACAGGTTCTATATAATTTTTAGGAGGGCGGAGAGAGCAGTTCTACTTGCCGTAGGCAATCATCACAGTTTCGAGCTCATTAAACAAGCCAACGGAAATGTCCAGACGACGGGCCGCGCTCCTTGGCATACTAAATTGCACGCTTTATAATTAATTTCCATCAGAAACAGACGATGACTATGACGACGGTGGCTGGGTCCAAGATCCCATTCCGCTTTGGGCCTTCTGGACCCATAATCATTAATCTTATCGCCGCCTGAGCTTATTATTTCAATTGCCGAATGGTGGGTGGGCGGCTTTTCCGAGGGACAGACGCTGAAAAAACTCAATGACCGGAAGTAAGCGAAACAGCAAACCAAAAGCCGAAAGCCGCAAACATTTTCGGGGGCCACGTGCCACCAGGGTTGGAAGGGCAGCTTCCCAAGGATACTCGGCCAAGAAATCTCTGCGGTTAATCGCTTGTTTAACATGTCAGCAGCTTTTTGTTGCCGTTGTTTACTTATTTATTTATAAATAATCTAATCACCAGGAGAGTGGGTGGTGGCAGCCTTACTCCCTCTCCAATTTCACGCATCAATTTGCTTTAAATTTCACATGAAGTCACAATCTAATTGCGAGCAGGGTGTGGGTAGGGAGAGCCCACACATAAATTGTTGCAAATTGTTTTGGCTTGCAACAAAGTGCGAGTGTCCTGCTGTGTCATAGGCACGCAGGAACGACGAGCTCCAGGATGAGCGAATAGAACACAACCCCCGGCACAATAACTCAAACACAGCTTTCAGCGGTGAGGAGTGGAAGGGCCAAGGATGCGGTCCGACGAGTCCTGCAATCCACTTCAAGTGTCTCTCGCCCTGCTCTCTCGCCTGTCAAATGCAATAGGTCGCCGCCGCCGCCGCCTTTGGATGAGATCAGGTCGTTCGGGAAAGGGGCTTTGGCTCTAGGATGTGAGAAACAAGACTTGCAGAATTTTTGCTGGACCAACTTGGCCAGGCACTGTGTAAAGAAAATAAACAAAAATTCTGGGAATATATATATTTTGAAAAAAAGATAGGTACGTATTAATCCAAAATGAAGCAAGCTTTAATATGTTTGGAAAATAATGAAGAAAATTAGTTCCATTTCTAATCAAAAAAATACCAAGATCACACTAGTTTTTGTAATCATGACTAAAAATATCAAAATTTTGAAGATCTTTGTTTGAAAGTTAATTTATTTATTTAAAAAGATTTTTTGTTTTCAGCAATTTAATGTTTTTGTCCCACTGTACGGCCTCTAATCAATTTGTAGCCGCTTTTAGGGAAAATGTCTCTAATTTGCATTTATTATGGATATGGCCAGCGTCTGGCGATGGCAGTGCAGTTCAAACTTTTGCCGCCCAACCCATGACCACGCCCACACACACGACCCACGCCTAACAGGGAAGGATGTGGGGTGTGAGTGTTTGGATCTGTGTGGGTTTATCCGGAGATTCAATTTGCCACAGAAAAGTTTTTGCCGGATAGAACGGAAAAGTTCAGTTTCCGAAAGCGGACATTGTGGAAGGAATAAAATATACACACTACACACACTCATCTTTATATACGAATGACCATGAAATGTTTAGAAACTATGTAGACTTGGGGAAAAGGGCAGTATTCTTTACTTTGAATATTGTATTATGTATAACAGGAAAGGAAGCTAGCTTCGGTGAGCTAAATGCTGTATATCCTTGCTGGTATTCCAATGTCTCTGCCCCACTGTCGTACCCTTTTTCCTATATAATCCTCCAATCCTGCTGCGGACAGCTTTCCATCTGCTGGACGACAGGCTGTCCTTAATTTACCATTTCAATCAAAATGAATATCGCATTTAAAACCAGTTTTTCTCTTTCATTTGCAGGTGAAAATTTGGTTTCAAAATCGGCGGATGAAGTGGCGGAACTCCAAGGAGCGAGAACTGCTGGCCAACGGCGGTTCCCGGGATCAGACGCTGCCCAACAAGAACAACCCCAATCCGGATTTGAGCGATGCCAAGTGCGATCGCCCCCTGACGCCACTAAGCCCATCCTTGCTGTCGCCAAACGGAAGTGCCACGCCTCCACCGGGACCACCGCCGGGCACTGTGGCCAAGGAGGAGCCGCCGGCAGCAGCCGTGACCCCAAAATCACCGCAATCCGCTAGTAGCCGGAGCAGTCCTTCGGTGGGCTATGGCATTCAGATCAGTTCACCGCCGCCGCTGCTCACTAGCAATGCGGCCACGCCCACTCCGGCGGCAGCACCTGGCAATACGGTTTCATCTGCCACCTCCTCGTCGCCAGGCGTGGCCAGCAGTGCCGCAGAGTTTCAGGCTAAGATCAATGCCGAGATGCAGAAGCAACTGGTGGCCGCCGATCTCAAGTTCAAGCTGGAGAGCAGCCTGCAGGAGGCCAAGCAGCGGCGGTTCGAGCAACTGCAGCAGCAGCTCCATCACTCGCCGCACTTCAGTGCCATGAGGGAGGTGGAACTGGCTGCTGCAGCAGCAGCTGCGCAACTGCATCATCATCACCAGCAGCAGCAGCAACAGCAACAGCAACAGCAGCAACATCAACAACAGCAGCAGCAACAGCAGCAACATCAACAGAGCTCCGAGTTCATGAAGCTTTACTACGATGACTACGACGACTCCAACTCGGACAGTGACGAGGAAATCAGCGTGACGTGATTTGTAACGTGGACAGGCCGTGTAAATATATTCATACGTTTTAATTGTAAATTTATTGATGCATTGAAATTATTGTATTTATAATATATGTGTATAATATTTTTTCGAATTTAAATTCCCTTGCGAAATAAACTTCTTTGAAAAATCTATGAGACATTGTTATTTTGTTATTATTTGAAGCCTTTTCAATTGAAAAGAAAGAGCTACTCGCCAACAAACTCTACAAAATAGAATTTAAAACTAATAAAAGCACAGATTTTTTCATGAAATAGAAAAAGGATTGGTTGCAGAAGTAATTGTTTTGTGAGATAGAAAACCTTCATTAAGAGTATATTTCGCCTCTATATAAGAGGGATATTTTCTGGAACCACCTAATAACGTTTTTTTTTTTTTATATTATTTTTATATATACATATGCTTGTTGTATTATATTTGCATTTTATTTTATTTACGATGCCTTAAAACTAAAACAAAACTATAGATAAATTCATTTTCGTAGTAACATTAGTAAGTGTGTTTTGTGTATATTCGGAATACTGTGTCAACGATCGCTGCTCTGGGCCAGCAACCTCGGCTTGGAACGAACTTACGAACTAGAAATCACTCTTTCGACTAAGCTAGGACAGTTAGGATTGCGACTGGTCTTTGTACATAGAGGTTACAGGTTACACAAGAGGAATGCACAGGTGTGTGAATTCGATTCTCAGGACTCATGAGGGACTCTCGACTTCTATTCGTCATCGATGCGAATGGCGTGGTTTACATGGCCCTCGCCACTTGTAGTCTCTTTGTTATCCACCGCCGTGATGGTGGTCACGGTGCTGCTGGTGGTGTACTGCACCTGGGGATCGCTTTTGAAGACCTCCTCGGAAACGGCGGGATTGTCAATGCCCTTGGTACCGGTGATCTTCAAAACATTGCGTCGTTGGATAAAGTCGATTATCAACGAGATGAGCCAACCCAGGAAGACGGTGAGCAGGCAGCCGATCATGCTGTACCACATGTAGCTCAGCCGGAATATAGGCCAGGTTCTGTAAGTGGAATATAAAATTATATAATTAGTCAAATTAAAATTAGTAAATAATTAGTTAAAACTTACGTAAATCCTCCCTCCTCAGCGATCTCCACAGGCTCTGTCAGCAAATCTCCGATGATGTTCGTTATGTTGACATGACAATCGCAGTTATCGATGGATGTGGGCAATGAAGGTTGTTCCACGCTAACAATTTGGGCCACAACCCCCACGAATATAACCAGGACTAGCGATAATAATCCTCCGTAGAAGGCACCCTTAGTATTGGCCTGTTTGCAAGCGATTCCCAAGACAAACAAACCCAAGGTAACGCCACCAATCAAACCGTTCAAGGTGAGAGTAGCCTGCAGGACTCCCCCAAGATGCTCCACAATAAAGACTAGGCCAAAGGAGGCAATGCCAAAGCCCAAGGACATCCACTTGGCATAGGTGGCTCCCTTTTCAGGTGAGATTTTAATATTCATCCCATTGACCAATAGATCCTCGCAGGTCACCGCGGACAAGGAGTTCAAGGCGGAAGCAACAGTTCTATTAAAGAATACAAAACAAAATTTTAAATAAATTTCAAAACCCTTTCCCAAAAAAATACCTACCCCAAACTGGCGGCAAAGATGCCAGCCACAAAGATTCCTGCCACGGAGTAGATGTGCTCATAGGTGTTGATCACATAATAAGGCAGCAGCTGATCCGTGGCCGAGATGCGTCCTGCCGTCAAAGGATCACAGTCCGCATAATGGGTGAAGACCATCAAACCCGTATAAAAGTTCAGCAGGAAGACGGCAATTAGACCAATAATGGCAAAGCCTAAAGCAATCTTGGCCAGCCTCAAGGACTTCAAGGACATGCACTTCTGTACGGAGGCCTGGTTAGTGCAAAACAGCGAGGTCCAGTAGAAGAAGCCACCAATAACCACCGACCAGACAGTGTGACGGGTTGTGGGATTGGGATCCATACTAAAGGATTTCGAGGTGTAGTTAAATATATGAAATTGTATTAAATTTTAAATTTAAAGAACTCACTTGAAAAACTCTAAACGATCGTGCTTGGCCGCAGTTTGAAAGACCTGAATGGGATTGCCACTATAGAAGCAGCCCAGTCCCACGATTAATACCAAGGAAACAGCCAGGACAGCAGCCTTAAATGATAAAAGGATAATTAATTAATTTTTGTAAGGACTTTTTGCATACTAAAATATTATCTAAGGAAAGATGTTACTTCTCCTTACTTCCCCAAATTTAAATAAAATATTTATTTTTGCAAAATTCCTCTCCTACTCGCAAACTCACCTGGAATGAATCCGCAATAACCACAGCCTTCATGCCTCCCTGAGAAGAGTAAAAGACGCAGACCACATAGATCAGGACCACTGCGATCTTAGTGTCTAGACCCGTGGCCTTGGAAAGAGCTATGGCCGGAGCCAGGACAGCCACCGCGGTATAGAAGCACATCTAAAAAATTAACACAAGTAAATCAAGAGTCCTTCCCCAAACTAATATCCTTCAGGTCTCACCTGTATAACGTAGAGTACTGCACCCAGAATCCGGATCTCCTTGCCAAACCGAATGCCCAGATACTCATAGCAACTGGTCAGCTCCATCTTGAAGTATATGGGATAGAAGATCTTCACGGCCACCGGAATGACCAGCACCATGGGTATAACGATAAGCACAAACTGGGTGCCCTGGAAGTACATCTCGGAGGGATTTCCCAGCAGTTCGATGGCCGTGATGAAGCTGGTGGTCAAGCTCAGGGTCACAGGGAAGATGCTCATCTCAGAGCCCAACAGAAACTCGTTAGAGGAGCTGCCGCCCTTCTGGAAGAAGCCGTAGAAGATGCCAATGCCCAGGGAAATGACCAGCATGCCCAGCAGGATCACATAGTCGTATCCCGAAAAGGTGGCCTTGTGGCTGGGAGCACTGCACTCCTCCAGGTCATTCGGAGCAGGCACCTGCTGGCTCTTGAAGGCCCTTAGAAGCAGGGTGGCGGCATTATCGAACTCCACATGCTCCTGTGAACCCGAAGATCCCTGCTGGGATCCTTCGCCTCGCACAATCAGATACTTGTGACTAGGATCCAAGGGGGCTCCAGATCCAGAGCTAACCGGAGACTTTTCCTGCAATGCCAAGGCGGTTATAGAATGTGCCAGGGCGCACAGGGTCAGCAACTTTAGAATGGTGTCCTGCGTGGCGAACATCCTGAAGCCTAAGGTGTCCTGAAGCGAGGAGCAAAGATGAAAATTTGGGGAGAAGACTTTCTCCTGCCGTCGACGACGACTTTTCACCCGGCAACGTGTGTGCAAACTGAAACGAGAAAAGATCAGAAAACGGCAATTTAGATCATTGCAAGATCAAGGTTCGCGATTCGCCAAGAGAAATTGCAGCGAGGCGGCGGCATGACAAAGCTTTCCCAAGACGTGGGTGTCAGTTTGGGTGTCAGCTTTGGAAGCCATTAATTAATTAACGGAACGATCCATTCCATTCCGATCCAAAAAACAAAAACGGAACAGTACATAAGAAGAGGAGAGGAGGGAGGCCAATGGCCAGCGCCTCATGTTCAAGTACAAATATATTATTTCCTTAAACAAACAATTCCATTTGAGTGTAATTGCTTTATGATTAATATGTTTTCTTTACGCGACGGCTTTCAAGGCGAGCACTTTTCACTCGCAGATATTTTATTTATATTTTTTTCGGATATATATCTTCGGGGCCCTGAGTTACAGTGTTACAGGTTGAACTTCGGGGCTCTGAAAGCTGCTTCTAACTGGTTGTTAGGCCACTCAAAACTGGTTATTTCTGGCCAAAAAGAAATCGCATGGATGAGTGCTTAAGGTTGGCAATTTGATAAACTATCTAGCATAATGTTTGAATACACAATTTTGCTGAAAACTGGATTTTTATTCTTTAAAAAAAAAAAATGTTTTAAATAATCTAGAAAATAACCAAGTTCCCTTAACGAGCTGTATCTTTGAGTAACTTAAATTTATTACACACATTCATTTGTCTCTTGTTAATTGTTAAATCATAAAATAAACATTTTGCAACCCCCGATAACAGATCGCAATCAGAACCCCTTCAATTGATCCCAAACACACACTCGAGACAATCAATAGAGAAGCTCTGGCGCCTCCTCCTGCCTGAGGCCTCCTCCCACTTTTCCAGCCAATCAAGCCATTAAAGAAAAACTGCTGCTCCTGTCCCACACGGACATTAATACATATTAAAAAATGCACAGACACAGCCGCAAAAACAGGGCTACAAAGTCTTGAGCGAAAATGAAAATGAGGAATGTGTGTGTTTGCTGTGCGCCAATCGAGATTTAAGCGAATTCAACTGGTTTAGATCGGTGGCCATTGGACTGAGCCGGATTGCGCCGGTTTGGGCCAGAAATTCGCCATCGCCTTTGCTTGGTGGGGAAGATGCTAAGAGAGGAGCCAGCCTCCCGCTTAAAGATGGCAAGGCCGCTAAGCAAAGAGCTTGGCTCCTAAAAAGAAAACACAAAACAGAAGAGAGCGATGGTCAAGAGGGTTCCCCTGCACTGCGAGAAATAGTTTTAGGTAATGGAAGTTAACATTTCTAAACTGAATTATTTTTGTTGAATATCTCTGACAAAGTGTTAATAAAAATATTTGAAATGCATTTAAAATATATTTCAAGCATTAAAAATTGTTGTTACGAAGCAAGCATGACTGAGAATACATCAAATAGATTTAAAAATCACTTAAAATGCCTATAAATATTAAAAAAAAAAACATTTCATAAAACAAGCAAGCTGAAAGTTTTATTTAGAATAATATATAATAGCTATAGAAACTTATTTTTATGATCCATATGCTAATCATTTAACTAATTACATTCTGTAATAGAATTTTAAACAAACAGGCACCTTGCTTTATCTCTAACAATGACTTTTAAAATATTTAAATGAGGAGAACCAAATTAAACTAAGTTGTTTTTATTTTTTGTTTGCTTATTAACTATTTCATAGTTATCTTATCCCGTTTATTTTAATCAGCTTAGAACTTTGTTTGTTTTGAAAACGGCGTCTTGTGGGTGAAACTCGTTTTTCTGGGTGGATTGGTCCCACGGGTCGTATGAGTGCCAAGTTCCAAAGTTCTGGTTAATTGATGGACTTTTTACCCCCCGCCCAGGCCCTTTTTGCTCAATCTTTAGAATTTCTGGCATCGCCAATTGGTATGCGTGCTTTGTTTTGTTTCGCTCGGAGTTTTTTATCTTCCCCTCTCCATTTTTTATTGTTTTTATTAATTTAAACAAAATCATCAGCATCATCAGTTGACATGATTTGCGGCCCAGACTGTTGGCGGAAGATACGGCCGGCGACTGGCAAAGTGGGTGAGAGTGCTGGGCACTTGTTGCCGCCTCGGTTTCGGATTCCAGATCAATCAGAGCAATTTCCCCACAACCTTGACAGCTGCAAATATTGCCTAATACCAAAGCCCAAGTCAAGCAATTACCGATAATTTGTAAATATTTCTTTTTTGAATGCCACTTTCTCGCTAGAGTAGGTTCTGCTTTTTTTATTACAAGTAGTTTTAGGTTTTTCCCTCACATAACCCAGGGAGAAATGTGAAAAAAATTGCCAGAGTTAGACACAAGTCATTTAACTTGAGCTAATTAAGTTTTGAATGAACAAGCGCTATCAATTTGCCCTAGTTTTTATTTTTAATTTATTTATTAGCCATAATTTGTTTGTTTTGACGCCTTAACGGTTTCCTTACATCGCAAGGCTGCTGGCCAATGACAACCAGTAAATCATAAAAAAATTATCTCACGGGAAAGCTCAACTGTTTAGCATATTCACAATTAAACACTTTGATATTCGTTTGATTTCTCACCTCGTTTAAGTTATTTTCCAATCCGTTAAATTCGAAATCTTTCAGTTGTCGTTTTCGTTTTAGCACTCAAATGGAATCAAACATGAGATTATGATATCTTAGAAATGTTCTGAACTGTATTTGCAGGATAGTGCCACGATTATTTCTGTATTTCATTAACGTGTTTTTTATATTTTTCACAAAATTAAACTGTTTATATATCACTAGGAACTATAATCCTTTTTTATATTATCCTTGGATCCTTGGTGTATTTTCGTTGACTTTGAGCACTGTTTGATGGGCTTGGTTCTCCTGGCGGTTCGAACGTATTGACAATTTTGAAATGAATGAGTTTTGCAAGCGGCCGTTACGCTATTTTATACGACACCCAAGGCGGCGCAGGCAAAATCACAGATCACAGCACTCGGCGGAGCTTCGCTTCGGGAACCCCACATCTCAATGAACTCGATCTCTCTTCGTCGGGGGGGCCTTTGAAAGCCGGAAAAAGAGCGAAGATCGAACTAAGAGCAGGCAAAAGGCAAAGCAGAATCACAAGACGAAGCCGAAGCTCAAGCGACGCCGGATATGCGATCGCCGATCGTTGTTGAGAGAGAAAAATCAATAGAAAGCCGAAGCAAAAATATAGGCAACTTATTTTGTAGAGTTAAAAAAAACTCTAAGATTTATAAAAAAATGTAAAAAATAATTTTCAATAGTTTTACCATATTATAATATAAAATTTCTTAATATAAATGTATCAAGTTAATGTTTAATTTATTTGATTTTAATTTTTATTCACAGTTCAACATCAATTAGTAAAGTGCTGTTTATTTACATATTTATAACAACAAAATTAGTCAGGAAAATATTAAAGTTTATCAAGTATTGACATTGATAAATAAATAGTTGTATACTAATCAAAGTCTATTTAAGAGCCACTAAAAAGCTCAAAGTAAATTTAGTTATAATCAATGGATTTGTTCAAGAGCTTAAATAATAGTGAACCTCTTTGCTGTCAAATAAATCGCTTGTAACTGCCGACGTCATTGAAAGATTCATTGAAATATTAGCTAAATAATTTATTAGTTTATACAAGCTCTTACCCACAGCACTTTTATTTTTTTAAATATAAATCAAGTTAAGTTCTAAATTTCTGTCTCTTTTTAGACCCCTTTTTTTAGACGCAACTTTGTTGACTTTCAATGAAAAACAAACACTCGTGGGGTTAAGTAATCGGTGAATATAATAAAAATTCTGATTCGCTGCAGCGAGCTAAATTTAATGAAAATATGTTTGCCAAACCATAAAAAGAAAAAATGATTTTCAATTCAATTCAATTCAATTTATTTCGGAATTGCAACGTTCTGATTCATTCAATCGGAAACTACGGATTCCTCGAAGATTATATGCGGAAAATATCCGGTATTTTCCAAACTCCTTTGCAGATATGGAGATCGGAGACCGGAGACTCATTCGCCAATTGACCAGGGGTGACAAGTAATGGAAATGCTCGGTAAACAAAGCTGAAAAGCTTAATTGTTGGGCATCAGAGAGATGTGCCAAGTGCTTTCTTGGCAAGATTCGGTTGCGTGATGGTGTAAATATTTTCATTTGGCTCAGCACCCTTTATTACTTTTTAAGTAACTCGCAACAAAGGAAAAAAGTACGCCAATTAATCTTCAAAACGATTTTATCTCTCTTTCTCGTATTTATTTTGTATTGTTATTTTTTTTTTGTCGCCTCGCCTCAATTGCCGCTATGGCTATGGTTATGTCTCCTACTTGGATAACGATAACGAGTTCGATCTGGTACGATTTTGATCAGGCATGACACTCTTTCTTTCCCGCTAATAGAAAATTATTTGTTTACAATTTTTTTATATCGCTCGAGTGTGAGTGTTTAATTTTAATTGAAATGTATTAGTGGCAATTTGAATTGAAACCTCGCGCACTCCGGGCGCCGGGCCAGTTCAAAAGGAGCTTCCCTTTCCCGCCTCCAATCCCAATAAATTTAAATAAAAGCATTAAGGGAAATGCACGTGGCCGGGGGAGGGTGGGATGCCGGCTCTTATGCATCGAAATAAGATCAACGAATTAATGTCGAATTCACGGGGACTTCCCCGGCCAGACAGCCGGACGGAAAGTCTCCAAATCAACGCGTTTTGGCCTAAGGTCAGTGGGGGGACATATCTCTAGTTCCGAAGATAGGCGAGGGGCGTTGCATTTGAGCTCCGAAGCGTGTTGCATTAATTAGATATGCCCGCCGTGTCGTTAACTAACCGACTCTCATGTAAATCTTGGCCATTCCAACTACAATACTACCAGATACTGTGCACCCAAGCCTGAGCCGACCAAAAGCAGTTCAAAGCAGTTCGGCAAATGCGACGCAGCAGAGTGTTTAGGCCCGAAACGATCCTACTACAACAAATCACCGAGTAATATCCAACAAAAACACCAGAAACTCTGCTCATACAGATGCAAGTGGCCGGTGGTGAGACGTCACAAAACTGGTCGAGCCTCTTGCTCATCAGGTTGTTCTTTCGGACTTTGATCTGGTATGTTAACTGGGCATCGGCATCCGATGTAAGAACTTTATTTACATAACCAGATGGCACGTGCTGACTGCGTGCTGTCGAAAAAATAATTTTAAAAAAAAACCAAACGATATATCAATATAAGAGGAATTATTTGGAACAATTCTTCACGCTTGGGGTTATTCAATTCCGTAATTACACAAGATCAAGATCGGATGTGTGTGTAGCTGGCCGCCCATCAATATTTATGAATTGTCTGGAGAGAAAGCGTAGTAGTCAATTATTGCACTAATGACAGTGGGCGCTGGCATTGCTAAAAATTATATCCAAATAAGAGAGGCACTGAGGAATATTTTGATATTTTTAAAAGTAATTCGCTCTTTAATCAGAAAATAAACGAACGAAGGCCTTAGCTTCCGGAACAGCTCCTTTTTAATTCTTAAAAAGGTTACTTTCTTATCAGTTCCGTCAACTTAATTTTTAATTATCTATTATTATCTAATTTTAAAATAAAAATAACATACTATTTATTAATTTAACTGTTTTTTTCTATCTGTGCGCATTAAACTATATGTAATTAAGGTGAAACCTTAATTGAATGTCTCAATTAGTCGTTGGCTTTAAAGTCAACGCACTTTCCTAATTTAGATTTTTTAATAAGCAAAAAAAACAGAAAGAAAACAGAAGCCAAATATTATTTCCTAATTTAAAATTAACAGCTTTTGGTTATAGTGCTGCCACTCTGCCATAAATTCGTAACAGAAGCTATATGGTCACACTTAAACACCAATTGTTTTATCGATTATTGATAAGAAATAGATTTCATTGATATTATCGACTCTTTACCATCACTAGTTTCTTATATCGTTGAGAAAAAAAACAAATTATAGCAAAAATTGGTTATTTACACCCAAAATTAATAAGAAAAAGACGAGATGAGTGCCGCCACTGCCCCCACGGGCATTCAGAGCACTGCAGGCGCCATTCCCGTGCGCAATGAGAAGGGTAAGACAAAGGATTCCATCTCCACAAGCATTTCCCCCACACTAATCCATTGTTTATCATATCCCAACCAGGTGAATTGTCCATGCAAAAGGTAAAGGTGCAGCGATATATATCCGGAAAGCGACCTGATTACGCGCGAGCCGATTCCAGTACCGAGGAGAGTGACGACGATGACTTCATTGACACCAGGAAGCGCATGGAGCGCCACAAAGCCGAGCGCCACAAAATGGAGCTCTCCCGCCGTGAAGGAAGCGTGGAGGGTGAAGATAAGGACCCGGGAGCGGCGGACGAGGAGGAGGAGGCGGAGGTGGATGATCCACGACTGCGGCGACTTCGAGCCAGACCCGTGGACATGGAGGACATGGAACGGGAGCGCAGGGAACGCCACCGACACATCCACGAGCCCGAATTCATGGAGAGCGACAGCGAGGACGAAGAGGAGGTGGACAAGGAGGGCCAGGAGCAGCAAAGAAATCTCGAGCGTGGCACCAACAAGATTACACTGGCCTCCGAATCGGACACAGATGCCGAGCTCAGCGATACGGAGCTGGAGAAGCGTCGCATTAAGCTACGATCACGGATGCTGCAACAGCAACGCGAGGAGGAGGTGCTCCAGAAGGAAGACGAAAAGCAATCGGAATCTTCCGAATCCGAGAGCTCTGAATATGAAGAGGAGACGGAGAGCGAGGAGGACAACGAACCTAGGTTGAAACCGCTTTTCGTGCGGAAAAGAGATCGCGCCACCATCCAGGAGAAAGAACGCGAAGCCCAGAAACAGAAGCAGCTGGAGGCAGAGGCCAAGCGAGCGGCCAAGGAGCGAAGGAGAGCCACCCTGCGACTGGTGGAGGAGAGCGTCAAGAAGGATTTGGAAAAGACCAAACCCGAGTCAAACGAGGCCTGCATCGAGGATGTGTGCACAGACGACGAGAACGACGAGGTGGAGTACGAGGCCTGGAAGCTGCGCGAGCTCAAGCGTATGAAGCGGGATCGCGAGGAGCGCGATAACAACGAGCGCGAGAAGCTGGAGATCGATCGTATGCGCAATCTCACCGAGGAGGAGCGACGCCAGGAGCTGCGCCAGAACCCCAAGCTGGTCACCAACAAGGCCACCAAGGGCAAGTACAAGTTCCTGCAGAAGTACTACCATCGCGGCGCTTTCTACCTGGACGAGGAGAACGATGTCCTCAAGCGCGACTTTGCCCAGGCCACGCTCGAGGATCACTTTGACAAGACCATCCTCCCCAAGGTGATGCAGGTGAAGAACTTTGGTCGCTGCGGCCGCACCAAGTACACGCATTTAGTTGACCAGGACACCACCAAGTTCGATTCGCCCTGGTATGCGGAATCCTCCAGCAACATTAAGTTTCACAACGAACGCGGCGGCGGCATGCGGCAGCAGTTTGACAAGCCCACGGGCTCCAAGCGAAAGAAGTTGGAATAGTAGTTACTAGTGTACAATAAGGAGGTAATAAATGATGTATTTGACAGGATAACTAACAACAAATCTTTGAAAAAAAACACAAAACTATAAACGAAGCAGACTAAACTAATTTTTTTTAACTCTTACAAATACAATTCCGGTTTACACTTTCGCCTTGTGCTCCTTCAGGAGCTCCACTTTGTGTTGGACAAGCGATGCCATTACTCCTTCGGACTTGATATAATGCACGTTTTCGTAGTTGCGCAGCTTGATATCCTTATTCTTGCTAGTGGTCACAACGTAGAGATCCTCAATGCTGGCCAAAGGAGGCGGCTGGCTGTAAACTCTGCCACCGGCACTTTGAATGATGACTGTGAAAAGAAAGATTGAAGGGATTACTAAAAGAGTTTGGAGATCTAAATCCAAAGGAAAAGTTCGATATATAAAACTATCGATCTTGATATCGTTTTGAATATAAAGCAAAATGTGATAAATCGATAAAACTTCGATATTTCCATAAAAATATCAAAACAAATGTTATCTTTGCTATCGATTTTTAAAATTACATTTTTTTTTTACTTTATATATGAAAAGTGTACTGATATATCAACCAAAATGTCGATTTAAAGAAAGATTGAAGGGATTACTAAAAGAGTTTGGAGATCTAAATCCAAAGGAAAAGTTCAATATATGAAACTATCGATCTTGATATCGTTTTGAATATAAATCAAAGTCTGATAAATCGATAACATTTCGATATTTCCATAAAAATATCAAAACAAATGTAATCTTTGCTATCGATTTTTAAAATTACATTTTTTTTTAACTTTATATATGAAAAGTGAACTAAATATATCAACAAAAATGTCGATTTGAAGAAAGATTGAAGGGATTACTAAAAAGAGTTTAGAAATCTATTTAAATGCAGAGGAAAAATTCAATATATAAAACTATCGCTTTTGATATCGTTTTGAATATAAAGCAAAGTCTGATAAATCGATAACATTTCGATATTTCCATAAAAATATCAAAACAAATGTTATCTTTGCTATCGATTTTTAAAATTACATTTTTTTTTTTAACTTTATAGATGAAAAGTGAACTAAATATATCAACCAAAATGTCGATTTAAAGAAAGATTGAAGGGATTACTAAAAGAGTTTGGAGAGATCTAAATCCAAAGGAAAAGTTCGATATATAAAACTATCGCTTTTGATATCAAGCAAAGTCTGATAAATCGATAACATTTCGATATTTCCATAAAAATATCAAAACAAATGTTATCTTTGCTATCGATTTTTAAAATTACATTTTTTTTTTTAACTTTATAGATGAAAAGTGAACTAAATATATCAACCAAAATGTCGATTTAAAGAAAGATTGAAGGGATTACTAAAAGAGTTTGGAGAGATCTAAATCCAAAGGAAAAGTTCGATATATAAAACTATCGCTTTTGATATCAAGCAAAGTCTGATAAATCGATAACATTTCGATATTTCCATAAAAATATCAAAACAAATGTTATCTTTGC
>VNJY01008135.1:0-70474 GCA_008042715.1 Drosophila bocki | reverse complement strand
CCCTTCAGGCACTTTTGCAGGCGAAGCATATTTTCCACGTTGGAGAATCCCGCAGCTGAAGTACTATGCTCATAAGTACTGATGAACATTGGCCACTCCTCAGGGTCTCCGCTAAACGGAGGGAGATCCTTTGGTATAGCTTGTCTTGCGGCGATTTGGGAGCTTGACGGGGACGCAGGCGTCATCTGGAACGACCCATGTGGCGATCCGGGAAGCACGTCCATCTGAAGTAGGATTTTATATTTCTCCTCGATAAATCTCTGTTCGGAAGCTCTTTTTTCTTCCAACATGTCGAGCATTATTTGGTTTCTGTTGGCGCTTAGATTAGCGTCGAGAATACTTGGGACATCGATGTGCTCCTCCATGTCGATGAGAGCGTCCTCCTGCTGCGCGATTTTGTTTTCGCCGGGTGGTGGCGCGGTGAAGTTGGATCGATTTACGGGATTTATCGGTGATCGCAGTGTCCTTCCGTGTGGGTTTATTGAGCTACCCTTGGTAAGGCACGAAGCGCAGATCCAATCTTTATCCTCGATGTCGTCGTCAACGCCGGCGCAGTGAAAATGGTACCAGCTGTTGCACGCGTCGCACTGAACCCAGTTTTCCTCAGATCCAGACGACTTTTTCTTGCAAATTCTGCACGCTTCGTTCATAATTTGAGGTTATGTAAATTTGCACGTGGCAACGGCAAATTGCATGTTCTGATTGCAATTGTATGTGTAATTCCGGGTGCTTTGACTTGCTCTGGTTGTAGATTACGAGTTGCTCACCTAACGTTAAATGTAGGGATGCGATCACAATTTCACAATGTTATGGCTAATTGGAAATCGTCGCTTCGTAAATGTACGGTTATAAGAGCAGCCACGTCTGCACAAGAGTTTTCAAGATTTACACAAAAGTTTTTAAGAATGTTTTTGGCAAAGAGAGTTTGGCGAGGAAAAGTTTTGGTTTTAGAGCAGGCCACAATAACAACACAGGCGGATAGCGTTAAACATATTTATTCATTCTTTGCTTCCGAATCGATGTGAATATATATAGTAGTAGCAGTGCGTAAGCGCGTAAGCGAGCTTAAAAACTTTTGTCTTTTTCCCTCGATCTTGTCCAAAACTGAAGTCGCGTCCCTTCTAGAGATCGTACATGACATTTTGATACATTTATATCGGTACATCGATAAAGTCTACCGATAGTTATACAAGGGAAATTATATATCAAAGAAAATTAAATTAAACTTAAATTATGGCGGCAACAAGTATTATATGTTAAATTTTTTAAAATTTTCCTTCCGATCGAGCGCAATATATTATTTGCTTTTGTGTATGTTAAGATATCGATATAAATATCGTTATAAACAGTATCGATATTATGCAAAACAATATATTCCTATTATCCAACACTATTAGTGTTTCGCTCGTTTCCGTTTCCCTTCTCTTCCATCCAACAAAACAGCGTGGACGTATTTTGTGAACATAGAAGTTTAAAGAAGAAAGAACGAAGTGCAGTGCTAATAAAGAATAAATAAATGAAAGAGAATATAATTGGATCAACATACATATCTGTATTGTTTATATTATTTTGGCTGTATTATTTGCGCGAACACACTTCAGGAGCATAGCGACATATTCCGAGAATTTCATTATTCTAAGAATTCCTAATAGTGTATTTTACTAAGTGGACATATTCCACGAATTTCGTGTTAAAAGTTCAATATGGCAAAGGTGAGACATACTAAATTTTAAAACGCTGATAAGCTGTTTTTGCGCACTTTCCTTTCGTCTCATCGTACTCAGCTTGATTTAGTTTCTTCTAGCTGGCAGAAAGATGCAGACGTTATTTTGGTCGAGCTTGATCATCGGGATCCTGATTCAAAGGAGCTCTGAGCGATTTTTGGACGACAACTGCAAAAATTCAATGGAAATGAGAATTATGAATGGCTACAACGCTGAACGGGAGGCTGCTGCTTGGATGGCAGCCGTTCGTAATGAAGTTGAATTTATATGTGGCGGCACTGTGATTCACAAACGTAAGTATATGTATATACTACATATATACAAATAACTAATTAATACAAAATTATTTTGTTTCTTTCAGGATTTGTGTTGACCGCCGCTCATTGCATTAAAGATCAGGGCAATCTGTAAGCACACTTAAAGCTCACTATCAAAAATATTCATAATAATATAAAAAAATAATATGGCCACAGATTCGTGAAGTTGGGAGCATACAACCTATCGCGTCCTCTAGTCGAGTACAGTGTCAGCAATTCTGTGATTCACAGGGAATACTCTCACGGAACTCACCTGCATGATATTGGCCTGCTTCAACTGTCACTCGATATTGTGCTTACTGGTAAGTGCTAGCTGGTTGATCGCCCCTGATGGAGTTTAGTTTTGTCTTCCTCTTCGCAGGGCAAATCTATCCAATCTGTATTGATTTAAATCCCATGGCGAAGACGGAAGTGGAGAGTGCTAACACATTCGATGCCTACGGATGGGGAAAAACGCAGACAGCCCGCTTTAGTGAAATTCTTCGGAGAGTCACACTCGATCACTACGATCGCAGACGGTGCAACAGCAAAGCTTTTGCGCCACTTACCTTAAATCAGATTTGTGCTGGGTCCTTGAACAGAGACACATGTAGAGGTGATTCTGGGGGTCCACTGATTAAAGAAGTTAATTATAATGGCACACGACATCTGACACAGTTGGGAATTGTTAGCTATGGTTCAAGATCATGCCAAGGACTGGGAATTTATACCGATGTCACGAGCTATGCTGATTGGATTGAAGAGAAGATTGAAGCTCTATATCCCGAGTATTCGCGGCAGCCTTCACTAACTGGTAAGAATTTTGAAAATATTTCAAATGGTTTCGCCATCCTACACACCATTACGTATTTCATTGGCAGGCATCGCCTCTCCGGTCTCCATTAGACCTCCAACTGAGACAGCTGTTTTCGGTGTCGAGAACTTTGGCCGAGGCCGATTATTATTCGAGCCATGCGGAACTTCACTGAGTACGAGAATTATGAATGGTTACAACGCCGAACCGGAGGCTGCTGCTTGGATGGCCGGCATACATTATGAATCTGAATTTCGATGTGGCGGCACCATCATTCACATACGTGAGTACTTAAACTTACATACATGTATATACATTATTCAAGATTCAAATTAATTGGGTTTTAATCTCAGGCTTTGTATTAACTGCCGCTCAATGCATAGCAGCCAGACAAGAACAAAACCTGTAAGTATCTTAAGATGCTTTCGATTCAATATAGAACTTATAATTTATTCTTACTGCTTGCAGAGTTGTGAAGTTGGGAGGATACGACATACGGCTTCCAGCCCAGGAGTATAGTGTCAGAAAGAAGATTATTCACGATGGATTTGACCAAAGAAAAATAACTCATGATATTGGCCTCTTGCTACTATCACGTGATATTGAGTTTAGTTGTAAGACTTATCGAGCCCTATCGCTTCCAATAGAGCTTAATATGTTTTCTTATTCGCAGGGCATCTCTATCCGATCTGCATTATTCTGAATCCGGAAGTTAAGAGCAAAGTCGAAAGTGCTTATACATTCGATGCCTATGGATGGGGAACAACAAATGAGAGCAAAATAAGCAACATCCTTCAGAAAGTCACCCTCGATCGATTCGATCGCAGTGAGTGCAACAAATTTTTTAGAATTTCACTTCCTTCAAGTCGGATCTGTGCTGGATCTACTGTAGGGGACACCTGTGAAAGCGACACTGGCGGTCCCCTGACAAAAAAGGTAATTGTAAATGGGCTTCAACGTCAAACGCAGTTCGGGATCACAAGCTTTGGAGTACCGAATTGCAGTGGAATAGGAGGTTATACCGATGTCACAAGTTACGTTGACTGGATTGTGCGAAAGGTTAGAGGCTTACGGGCGACTTAATAATATTGTTCCCATTAGAAATATTGACAAATAAATTCAAAAATATTGCAAGATAGTTAAGTTTTAAAATATATACTGTACATTAGGTATGTTGAGTCAATTTGTATATATACTTCGGTTTCCCGAAGCGTTTTTTATTATCAAGTGGCCAATTGCTTTTACTGAGCAATTGTCTCAACGAGCTTATCATCTAGGATTCCATCAAGTATACGCACTGTGACTCCGGGGCTGTCGCTGGCCAGCAACCGCAGTGGCGGGCTGCCCAGTTGCTTGTGGAAGGCCACCGGCGCCATTAGCGCCAAATTGGCGAATCGCGCATTGTACTCGGGCCTCCGTGACAGCAGCACCAGCAGCACCAGCAGCACCGTGGTCCCGTCCGCGCCAGCACTTAGTCCACGGTGGCGGGCAGGTCATAGATGGCAATCTCGTGCTAGCTGAACTGCCAGAAGCGGACGTCACTTGTCGCGAGGCTGCGATGCCCACGGGTGTAAGTGGGGCCCCTGGCATTGCCCATCCAGAAATCGAAGCAGCTGAAGTGCCAAGGACCTACCCCGTCTCCCCGTAACAAAGTCCCAGGCAGAGCCGAGGAGGCCGTGCATCAGCAGAAAGGGGCGCAGCTGGAGAGAAGCACACCGGCACTTGGCACTCGAGCCGCTGAAGCTGCACCGCCTGGCACACGGGATCGATCAGCGGCGATGCCTGACCCGCGATTAAATGTATCCAACCGATCAACACTATATAGCTTCATAATGTCAGACTTCTAGTGCGGCCGTTAGGACATGATTGTTATTTCGTGACGTTTGAACGTCAATTGCCGCTGGTGGTTTTTGTGTTTGCGTATACGCAATGTGGCCTGTCTGTCCTATGAATAACTATACATAGAGTGTGGGCGGGTGTATATGTTCACTGTGAATGGAGGCTATAAATAAATGATATTCATAATTTTCATAACATTTTTACGAAAATTCTGGAATAATATAATATATCTCAAAAATGATGGAATAATATTGATAAACAGCCATGTTATAATTTTTTTCTTCAAAAATTTATCGAACATTTGTATGGCAGCTATGTTATATGATATAGTCGTCCGATCCGGCATATATAGCAGTGAGAGTATATATAAGACTATATGCAAAGTTTCAATCAGATAGCTTTACAACTGAGGGACTAGTTTGCGTAGAAACGGACAGACGGACGGACAGACGGACATGGCTAGATCGACTCGGCTGTTGATGCTGATCAAGAATATATACACCTTATAGGGTCGGAACTGTCTCCTTCTCTACGTTGCCAACTTTTTTTAACAAAAAATTTATAATATTCTACAAGGGTACAAAGCAAATATAAATTTTTTTCTTACTAAACACCCCAGCAAACTTCTCTTTCAAAACCACAAACCTCAACCGACAACAACAAATTATAATAAATAGACTACGACTAGGACACACACAACTCACAAACGCCCATTATATGAATAGATCCCTAACAAATATCTGTCTCTTTTGCAACACCTCAGCGATAGACATCCAACACATTTTTATAGACTGCACTGCACTTTCACATGTTAGAACAATTTGCTTTTCCAATGAAAACCCAATCCATCTCCTTGCGAATCCAACAGCAGCAAACTCAAATAAAATTATATACTTTCTACACAAAATGAATCTCATACATAAAATTTAATTATAACATATTCCACACACATATCTTTGTTAATACACTGTAGAGCGGAAGGCCTCGGTAGCCATTGCTCATAAACCTCTGTTAACTTTTCAGTTTATAACTATTAGTTAGCATTAAATAAATAAATAAAATAAATAAACTCCTGGAATTTCAGCTGAACAAATCCGGTGAATGAATCACCTGGAAATGTGTTCCTGGGACTGAGTAGACGCTTCTAATCAGAGTATCAGCCCCCATAAACTGGTTTCCTCTTTCAGCGCTTGCATTTTTTCCGTTTTCATTTTCGTTTTCATAGCTGTTGTTGGCTTCAGTGAATTTCGATGGTTTGCATGTCCGTTCCAAGCGTAACGTCGCACCGGGAGATGACTCACCCTGCGGAGCAACTCCAGCCCCGAGGCCAGGCACATCTTGCTGTTGTGTCTATAGGTGTTCCCCTGCTCGAGGCTTGTGGCTTGAGTTTGGCTAACTAATACTGCGTGTACGTGTGATGGCCATATATGGATGCAAAACTCAAGCCGGCTATGCTTGGACAGCAGGCATTTTGTTTGCCCCATCATCATGATCATCATCATCTGGGCTTGAAAAGTTTAAACAAATCGTCACCTCACTCAGTCCCCGCTGGCTCGCCATATTTGACGCTTAATAAATTTCTGTTTATGCACATTTGCCCGATTGTATTTCCCTTGAATATTTGTTGTGAGCAAAGGCAGCACCAGCACCCCCTCCCTTTGGGGAGTGGCCGCAGTTTCATTGATTTATGGCGCTGCGAGCAGCCTTAAGCCTTAAGTCACCTCTGACTCCATTGCCCTGGAACACGCACCACAATCCAATTCCAATCTGCGACTGGACAACACCTTTATCTGTTTGAAGCTCCGGCAAATCTTGCGATTCCGGCAAACTGCATTTTTTATGGCATTCCATTTTCATTCCATGGCATATTTTGAACATAATAATGTGCCAATGTCATAAGAGATATAGTGACACGCCTTGACTTTGACTGTGTTATTGCAGTATATATATATATAACTTGCATATGTTTATATATATATTTGAATACGGGTACCATTGGACAGATGTTTTTGCTTTTATTTAATTTTTGGCAGTTGTTTGCTGTACAGAAATTTATTTTAGGAGTGTCGCTTTTTTATTATCTTTCAGGGTATTAAAATTTCAGTCAGAAGCTACTAACGCTATGAAGAAGACATTTCCGACCCTATAAATCTTATATATTCTTGATCAGCATTTACAGGCGCTTCTTTCTAGCCATCTTGGGAAGAAATAAGAAATTTTAAATTTTTTCAAAATTTTATAAGGGGTAACATCGTTAAAATTATCAAAAACAAAAATTTTCATATCTTAAAATCTAAAATTCAGTATGCAGATTTTTTAGCCTAGAAAAAACTAAAATATAATAGCTTTCCGAACTGAAATGAATGCATTTTTGGCTTAGTTATGACTCGTTTCAAATGGGCAAGGGTATACAAACTTTGGCTTCTCCAAGTTAGGTTTTTTTCTTGAAAATTGCTTGGAAAGATAAGTTCATTTATAAGCTGCTCAGCTTTTAATAGTGTAGGTGTGATAATTCTAATTATGTTTTATTTGTTTGTTTTTCCACAAGAGTAAAACCATTTCCAGGGTTTATATAAAGTGTTTAAATGTTCCTATATTTCTATGCAGGAAATGCTTTTCTGTTAAAATAATTTTTATTAATGAACAATTTAAAATTTAATTGCTATTTTGAAATGATCATGGGTTTATTGCATAAAACTATTCAAAAAAATTAGCAAAATAAAAAACAAAAATACACAAAAAAGCGTTCAATTAATACCCATAAAATGACGTGTCAAGATATATTCGCTAGATATTTCGGCCCATTTATGGTTGGATATTGAATGTAGTATGTATAAATATGCGACCGGCTTTAGCCATAATAATAAATAAGTACGGGGTCGTGATGTTGCTCCATGCCTCCAAATCTATTGGCAATCAGTGGGGATATATCTACTGGCTGCTGCTGCCCGAGTTTGTGGTTAGCTCAATGCTGGGATCGGATGACGAGGCTGCCGGGTGCCGGGTGCCCGGGTGCTGCAGTGCAAATCTAGTTCGCCGTATTCTAGATGGGATCATTGGCGCCATATCAATAGCTACAGCAATTTACTGCCGCTGCCAGCCGTCGTTTCTGTGTATCTCTTAGATACGCAGACACACTGAAATCAACAGTTTTTGTTTTCATTTTCAATTGATGTATGCCTCATTTTTTCCCCTCCACCACCACTCTCTTATTTTATTTCGCTTTTTGTTTTTGCTCGCTCGAATTTGGGTCAACAGAAACTTCAAGCTGAGCTTGGCTTTTTTACATTTTAATTTCATTTTTGGATGGCTCAGCCGAATTGTTGGCCTGCAGAAGTGTGTCGCTGGCCCCCTCATTATCCCCTCTTACCGACTCTCACTCACACTCTTTTCCCCCCTCTTCCTTTGCAGATCGCGAAGACCAATCGATCTTGTGTACTGGCGAGTCGGGTGCTGGCAAAACGGAGAACACCAAGAAGGTCATCCAATTTCTGGCCTATGTGGCAGCCTCCAAGCCCAAGGGCTCGGGTGCGGTAAGTAGTGGGCAAGGGCAGTGGGGGCGAAATGCGTCCATATCCCTCAGAAGGTATTGAGGCAAATGCAAAGCTATAGCCACCAGTTTGTGGGTGAGTGCGTCGGAGGCACTCATTTGGGGCTTTGTGTCCGTACATTGCTTATTAAATTTACATTAATAACACGCAAGCCTCTGGCAATCGGTTTATATTGTAATTAATTAGACAAACGAGCTACGACGATGCTTTTATAAAATCGAATGGCGGCGAATTGCCTTTAATACGCCTGCGAGCCGTTGACTTCTTTAGTAGGAGTGCTGAGCAAATGTTCTCTCTCCTCCTACCATTATTTTGGATTCACTGATCGGGTGATCACAATGCCATTCGCCATGTAGAACTAGATATAAAAGAGCAGCAAGCTCTCCCCATATGGCGGAGGGTTACGCTTTAATATCTGGCAGCTGGTTTATGTAGGGTGAGTCCCCACCACAGCCACAGCCAGAGCCAGCACCAAGAGCACACTTCATTAATCAAGAGCCATAAGTTGCTGACAAATTTTTGTCATTTACAGCAATAAAATAAACACCATAAAAAAAGAGAAATTGAAATTGAACTGCTGCTGCTGCTGCTGACAACAAAAAGGCAATTGATAAAACAAAAAATTGAAATTGAAATTAAATCGCAAAGCTTGCGACATTTTCGATGATTTTCTTGGGAACAGCTCCCTCTTTGCTACTGTGCTGGGATTGCCATAACCATAATTGGGGTTGATACAAAAAAAAAAGCAAGCAGTGTGTATATTTTGGACATGCACAGTCGATCCTTGTGAGCGCAAAACAAGCTGCTCTTGAGCTCCAAACACACTTTGTGTTATGTTTTATGCGTTTACTGCCATATATGAGCCTGATGCTGACTTTAGTTAGCTGACTTGGCAGCTGTGAACGTGATAAGCTGCAAATATATACTCGGGGAGTTAGTCTTATGCTAAATTTAAGTGCTTGAATCTTTTGTGTTTTTGCAAAGATAAAGGCACAGCAAAAATTCTAGCTCAGTCTATTAAGGGGTGGTGAGAACTTGAGGTAAATGGAAACTACTGATTACAAGTGCTTGGGCTGAGCACTTGTGTGATTCCAACTCCCATAAATAGACGCTGATGATAGGTGATATATGGCAAAGGCAAACAATAGCAACGACCATCACTGAATCATCGGAAGTTGTTGCTACGAAGGGAATTGATTTCGGTGTGATTAGAAATTAGTTTGTGTAGAGCGAGAGACACTTTTTATCAGTTTAGATAGCAAAAGCAATGGGGAAAAAGGCAGCCATATAACTTTGCATTTGTCTGAGAGAGTTTTTTCCCACTTTTTCTTAGTTGTTTTTTCCATTTTCTTCTGTTTGTTTGCTTCAAGCTGAGAGGTGATTAGCCAAAAGATTTGCCTCCAATATACATATGTATTTTTATTTATTGATCGATCTTCTTTATTTTCATGTCCTACTACACAAAAACACCACCCAACTATGCCACACCTATAAATAAACGCACACACGCCACACCATAACACACAACACACACACACTTGGTTGTTGTCTCCACTTCTCAACTGAATTCTGCTACAAAATATCCTTAAATGCAAACGTTTTGTACATTTTCCACGGTGTATATACATGTGTAATCTACAACCAAACCGATTTGAACCTCAACACCACCTCCAACACTCCAATTGACTACAAACCACCAACTCCGACAGGTGCCGAATCCCGCCGTGCTCATTGTAAGTATTCGAGGAATGACCCTCTGACAATGTTATCCCGTTTTATGTTTCCAAATTAATTTAAATTATGTTTGTAAAAGAAAATGCCCTTCTTTTCTTTAACTCCTACCTTCCCTCCTTGTCTCTAACATTTATACCCTTGCAGGATATTGTAATTTCATTTAGAAGCTTGCCAATCATTTCCGAATTGAATTTAATAAATTTTTGACTTAGGTATGATATTTTTAGGCTTTGATTTGTCCGAAATATTTTCATATAAAAACAATTATAAATGTCCATTTAAAGAATTCAAATATTTTCGTCAGCATAGCAAAGAAAAGCTTTCCGAACTGAAATTAATGCGTTTTTGGCTGAGCTTACTGCAAGGGTATACAAATTTCGGCTTGCCGAAGTTAGTTTCCTTTCTTCTTCCCTTATGATATAATAAATAAGATGCGTAACGCCACTTGAATTTTTCGAGCTGACCCTCCCCGAGCTACAGAAAAATGTGTCGCACGTTATGCATATTATTCATTATATCATCTTTGGCTCTACGCTTTCCCATTTCATCAACTCTCTGACCTGAATCTAAGTATTAACCCACTCCAAATGAACTCTCCCCCTCTTCGTTTTGTGTCTCCCTTGTTTGTCGCCCCACCACCACCCAAGCCAACATCTACTCAATCTCATCTCTCTGCTCTGCTCTGATCCGATCTGCTCTGCTCTGCCCCCTTCTTGTACTCCATATGCCAAACGCCATTTTAGAGTAGTCATCAAGAGACATTTGCGGTAATGTATGCGTCTTGCCAAAAACCAAAACGAACCATGTGTAGTGTAGCCCCTGTATATGATGTTATGTTTTCCTTGTTGAACTGATTTTATTTTGTTGCGGAATGTAGCCACAATTTCTTTGTACATATATTATTTCAAGACTGGAGAATAAAGATCTGCCCGAGAAAAGCTCGAAAAGCCCCATTCCGCATCCCGTAATCCCGTTCCCAACTAATTGCAGAACTTCTCCCTGAACACAAACAAGTACATAAGGGTAAGGATTGTGACCCAGGGTCAGAGTGAGTCGTCCATCGAGGTAACCAATGGAGTGAAGATGCTGGAAGTGGGTAATTCCAGTGGTGGTCCAGAGGTAAACTCCAGATGACCACCGACCGTGACAAGCTTTAGGAGATCGTCCAGTGTTTAGAGTTGAGATTCCTGCTTTTGTTTGCATGGCTTTGCTTTCTCCTTTTGCATGTTTCTGTAGACTAAAATGTAATCTAAGCACCGCTTGTGATGTCATCCACCGTGTCCTTGTCTATTTGTGTGTAGATCGCTTCGTTAATGTTTGTTTGTTGCTAACCCGTAACCTTTATGTTATGCAATGCAATTGTTCTCACACACATTTCTCCCATCTCCACACACACAGGGCGAGCTGGAGCAACAGCTGCTGCAGGCGAACCCCATTCTGGAGGCCTTCGGCAACGCCAAGACCGTCAAGAACGACAACTCGTCGCGTTTCGTAAGTGCTGACTCGAAGTGACTCCAAACAGGAGGAGAGAATGCATCCACTCATTAATCGCATTGCAGGGCAAGTTCATCCGGATCAACTTTGATGCCTCCGGCTTCATCTCGGGGGCCAACATCGAGACCTATCTGCTGGAGAAGTCGCGTGCCATTCGTCAAGCGAAGGACGAACGAACATTCCATATTTTCTACCAACTGCTGGCGGGCGCCTCGCCGGAGCAGCGCGAAAAGTTCATACTCGATGACGTCAAGTCGTATGCATTCCTGTCCAACGGCAGCTTGCCCGTGCCCGGCGTGGACGACTATGCCGAGTTCCAGGCCACGGTCAAGTCAATGAACATCATGGGCATGACATCCGAGGACTTCAACTCGATATTCCGCATCGTGAGCGCCGTCCTCCTGTTCGGCAGCATGAAGTTCCGACAGGAGCGCAACAACGACCAGGCCACGCTTCCAGACAACACGGTGGCCCAGAAGATCGCCCACCTGCTCGGCCTCAGTGTGACGGACATGACGCGGGCCTTCCTCACGCCGCGCATCAAGGTGGGCCGCGACTTTGTCACCAAGGCCCAGACCAAGGAGCAGGTGGAGTTCGCCGTGGAGGCCATTGCCAAGGCGTGCTACGAGCGCATGTTCAAGTGGCTGGTGAATCGCATCAACCGCTCCCTGGACCGCACCAAGCGGCAGGGTGCCTCCTTCATCGGCATCCTCGATATGGCCGGGTTCGAGATCTTCGAGCTCAACTCGTTCGAGCAGCTGTGCATCAACTACACCAACGAGAAGCTGCAGCAGCTCTTCAACCACACCATGTTCATCCTGGAGCAGGAGGAGTACCAGCGCGAGGGCATCGAGTGGAAGTTCATTGACTTTGGGCTGGATCTGCAGCCCACCATCGATCTGATCGACAAACCCGGCGGCATTATGGCCCTGCTGGACGAGGAGTGCTGGTTCCCCAAGGCCACCGACAAGACGTTCGTCGACAAGCTTGTGTCGGCCCACTCCATGCACCCCAAGTTCATGAAGACGGACTTCCGCGGCGTGGCGGACTTTGCCATCGTCCACTATGCCGGCCGCGTGGACTACTCGGCCGCCAAGTGGCTGATGAAGAACATGGACCCGCTGAACGAGAACATCGTGTCGCTGCTGCAGGGCTCGCAGGATCCGTTCGTGGTGAACAT
The DNA here is from genome assembly GCA_008042715.1 of Drosophila bocki. Classification (NCBI taxonomy): domain Eukaryota; kingdom Metazoa; phylum Arthropoda; class Insecta; order Diptera; family Drosophilidae; genus Drosophila; species Drosophila bocki. The sequence continues at coordinate 57,842 of VNJY01008135.1, read as the reverse complement.
CTGGAAGGATGCGGAGATCGTTGGCATGGCACAGCAGGCCCTGACCGACACCCAGTTCGGGGCCCGCACGCGCAAGGGCATGTTCCGCACCGTGTCGCATCTGTACAAGGAGCAGCTGGCCAAGCTGATGGACACGCTGCGCAACACGAACCCCAACTTTGTGCGCTGTATCATACCGAACCACGAGAAGCGCGCCGGCAAGATCGATGCCCCCCTGGTGCTCGACCAGTTGCGTTGCAACGGCGTCCTCGAGGGCATCCGCATCTGCCGCCAGGGCTTCCCCAATCGCATACCCTTCCAGGAGTTCCGCCAGCGTTACGAACTGCTCACGCCCAACGTCATTCCCAAGGGCTTCATGGACGGCAAGAAGGCCTGCGAGAAGATGATCCAGGCGCTGGAGCTCGACTCGAACCTTTATCGAGTGGGCCAGTCGAAGATCTTCTTCCGCGCCGGCGTCCTCGCCCACCTGGAGGAGGAGCGTGATTTCAAGATCTCCGACCTGATTGTCAACTTCCAGGCCTTCTGCCGTGGCTTTTTGGCCCGCCGCAACTACCAGAAGCGGCTGCAGCAGCTCAACGCCATCCGGATCATCCAGCGCAACTGCGCCGCCTATCTCAAGCTCCGCAACTGGCAGTGGTGGCGTCTCTACACGAAGGTCAAGCCCCTGCTGGAGGTGACCAAGCAGGAGGAGAAGCTCGTCCAGAAGGAGGACGAGCTGAAGCAGGTGCGCGAGAAGCTGGACACGCTGGCGAAGAACACACAGGAGTACGAGCGCAAGTATCAGCAGGCTCTGGTGGAGAAGACCACGCTGGCGGAGCAGCTGCAGGCCGAGATCGAGCTGTGCGCCGAGGCCGAGGAGTCGCGTTCGCGTCTGATGGCTCGCAAGCAGGAGCTGGAGGACATGATGCAGGAGCTGGAGACCCGCATCGAAGAGGAGGAGGAGCGCGTTCTGGCCCTGGGCGGTGAGAAAAAGAAGCTCGAGCTGCATATCCAGGATCTGGAGGAGCAGCTGGAGGAGGAGGAGGCCGCTCGCCAGAAGCTGCAGCTGGAGAAGGTGCAGCTCGATGCCAAGATCAAGAAGCACGAGGAAGACCATGCCATCACCGACGATCAGAACCAGAAGCTGCTCAAGGAGAAGAAGCTGCTGGAGGAGCGCGCCAACGATCTTTCCCAGACGCTGGCCGAGGAGGAGGAGAAGGCCAAGCACCTGGCCAAGCTCAAGGCCAAGCACGAGGCCACCATTGCCGAGCTGGAGGAGCGCATGCACAAGGATCAGCAGGTGCGACAGGAGTCCGATCGCACCAAGCGGAAGATTGAGACCGAGGTGGCCGACCTCAAGGAACAGCTCAACGAGCGGCGCGTCCAGGTGGAGGAGATGCAGGCCCAGCTGGCCAAGCGCGAGGAGGAGCTCACCCAGACCCTGATGCGGATAGACGAGGAGTCGGCCACCAAGGCCACTGCCCAGAAGGCGCAGCGCGAGCTTGAGTCGCAGCTGGCCGAAATACAGGAGGATCTCGAGGCCGAGAAGCTGGCCCGTGCCAAGGCCGAAAAGGTGCGTCGTGACCTTAGCGAGGAGCTCGAGGCGCTGAAGAACGAGTTGCTGGACTCCCTGGACACCACAGCAGGTGGGTTTTCAAGTCTCTCTTCCAGTGGAATCACAAATAATATAAATTTTCTCAAAAATAACAGCCCAGCAGGAGCTGCGTTCCAAGCGCGAGCAAGAGCTGGCCACCCTGAAGAAGTCGCTGGAGGAGGAGACGGTCAACCATGAGGGCGTCTTGGCCGACATGCGGCACAAGCACTCCCAGGAGCTGAACGGCATCAATGACCAGCTGGAGAACCTGCGCAAGGCTAAGGCTGGTCTCGAGAAGGCCAAGGGCACCCTGGAGGCGGAGAATGCAGACCTGGCCACCGAGCTGCGTAGCGTCAATAGCTCGCGGCAGGAGAACGATCGCCGGCGGAAGCAGGCCGAGTCTCAGATAGCCGAGTTGCAGGTAAGACAGCATTACAAATCCCAGTGCCACGATTCCTTCACCAATTCTATGCACTTAATCCCCAGGTTAAGCTGGCCGAGATCGAACGCGCTCGCTCGGAGCTGCAGGAGAAGTGCACAAAGCTGCAGCAGGAGGCGGAGAACATCACCAATCAGCTGGAGGAAGCGGAACTAAAGGCCTCCGCTGCCGTCAAGTCGGCCAGCAACATGGAGTCGCAGCTCACTGAGGCTCAGCAATTGCTGGAGGAGGAGACGCGCCAGAAGCTGGGCCTCAGCTCCAAGCTGCGCCAGATCGAGTCCGAAAAGGAGGCGCTGCAGGAACAGCTCGAGGAGGATGAGGAGGCCAAGCGGAACTTTGAACGCAAACTGGCCGAGGTCACCGCCCAAATGCAGGAGATCAAGAAGAAGGCCGAGGAGGACGCCGACCTGGCCAAGGAGCTGGAGGAGGGCAAGAAGCGGCTCAACAAGGACATCGAGGCCCTGGAGCGGCAGGTCAAGGAGCTCATCGCCCAGAACGATCGGCTGGACAAGAGCAAAAAGAAGATTCAGTCGGAGCTGGAGGACGCCACCATCGAGCTGGAGGCGCAGCGCACCAAGGTGCTCGAGCTGGAGAAGAAGCAGAAGAACTTCGACAAAATCCTCGCCGAGGAGAAAGCCATATCAGAGCAGATCGCCCAGGAGCGCGACACTGCCGAGCGGGAGGCGCGCGAGAAGGAGACCAAGGTGCTGTCGGTGTCCCGCGAGCTGGACGAGGCCTTTGACAAGATCGAGGATCTCGAGAACAAGCGGAAGCAGCTCCAGAACGAGCTCGACGACCTGGCCAACACGCAGGGCACCGCCGACAAGAACGTCCACGAGCTGGAGAAGGCGAAGCGGGCGCTGGAGTCGCAGCTGGCGGAGTTGAAAGCACAAAACGAGGAGCTCGAGGACGATCTGCAGCTGACGGAGGACGCCAAGCTGCGCCTGGAGGTCAACATGCAGGCCCTGCGCTCCCAGTTCGATCGCGATCTGCAGGCCAAGGAGGAGGGCGCCGAGGAGAAGCGTCGCGGCCTGGTCAAGCAGCTGCGCGATCTCGAGGCAGAGCTTGACGAGGAGCGAAAGCAGCGCACCGCCGCTGTGGCGGCCAAGAAGAAGCTTGAAGGCGATTTGAAGGAGCTCGAAACCACCATGGAGATGCATAACAAGGTGAAGGACGATGCCCTGAAGCACGCCAAGAAGCTGCAGCTGCAGGTCAAGGATGCGCTGCGCGATGCCGAGGAGGCCAAGGCGGCCAAGGAGGAGCTGCAGGCGCTGAGCAAGGAGGCCGAACGCAAGGTCAAGGCCCTGGAGGCGGAAGTATTGCAGCTGACCGAGGATCTGGCCAGCTCGGAGAGGGCTCGCCGCGCCGCCGAAACGGAACGCGACGAACTGGCCGAGGAGATCGCCAACAATGCCAACAAGGGATCCCTGATGATCGACGAGAAGCGCCGCCTGGAGACCCGCATTGCCACGCTCGAGGAGGAGCTGGAGGAGGAGCAGTCCAACTCGGAGGTGCTGTTGGACCGCAGCCGCAAGGCGCAGCTGCAGATCGAGCAGCTGACCACCGAACTGGCCAACGAGAAGTCCAACTCGCAGAAGAACGAGAACGGTCGCGCCCTTCTTGAGCGCCAGAACAAGGAGCTGAAGGCCAAGCTGGCCGAGATCGAGACGGCGCAGCGCACAAAGGTGAAGGCCACCATTGCCACGCTCGAGGCCAAGATTGCCAATCTCGAGGAGCAGCTGGAGAACGAGGGCAAGGAGCGGCTGCTGCAGCAGAAGGCCAACCGGAAGATGGACAAAAAGATCAAGGAGCTGACGATGAACATCGAGGACGAGAGGCGCCACGTCGACCAGCACAAGGAGCAAATGGATAAGGTGAGAAAAATCTGGCTCCTGCCAAAATGTAAATATTAACTTGCATTCTTTTTCGTTTTTACAGCTGAATAGCCGCATCAAGCTACTCAAGCGCAATCTGGACGAGACCGAGGAGGAGCTGCAGAAGGAGAAGACGCAGAAGCGCAAATACCAGCGGGAGTGCGAGGACATGATTGAATCGCAGGAGGCCATGAACCGTGAGATTAACTCACTCAAAACGAAATTACGGTGAGTGGAAGCTCTTTGTTACCCAATGGATTCCTTAGAGCTGGACCTGGATGGTGGGGGGATGGGGGGAGTCTTCTCCTTGGGTTGCATTTTGATTATTTTGTTTTTGAAATTTGTCTTTGGTTCAAGCTCCATACAAGTGGCCGAGACTGAAAAGGCCAAGGCCTACTCGCCCAAAAAGGATGCCGCACTCATTATGAATTGTGAGGGTCTGCATTAGGTTTCCTTTCGCTTCGATTCGCTTCGTTTCCTTCTCGTAGGCTGTAAGTGCTGCCGCAGTGTCCGCAGAATCCGCAGAATCCAGTGAATGTCAACCGTACCCATTCCATCGTCTTTTCTCTGCATGTTAGGACAGACAGAATACCACACCAAACCAATCCAAAAATGTGCGATTTAATGCCGCCGCTCCTTCAACTTCCCTCCAAAATAGATCATAGAACGTTTTACCCCCCTGTTTTTATCTGTTGCCCCTGCACTCTTCTGCACGTTTACCCAGAAGTCCAAGCCAACACATGTACTAATCCTCCGTCTCGATCTTTCCCTTCCCACAGACGCACCGGCGGTATGGGCCTCAGCTCCAGCCGGCTCACGGGCACACCTTCATCAAAGCGCACCGGCGGCGGCGGCGGCGGTGGAGACGACAGCTCATCGGTGCAGGATGAATCCCTAGATGGCGAGGACTCTGGCAATTGACGCGTTAATTATTAGATGGAGCAGAAGCGAAATTGGAAGAGAATAAGGAAGTGAAGAAGAAGGCGGAGGAAGGTGAAGAAGATGATGAGCGAAATAAACGATTATCTTTAATGTTTCTTTTATATAATTTCTCTGTTATTTTTTATATAAACTATTATACATACTTAAATTAAAACGTAAACAAACAAAACCAACATTTTTATAACGAAAAAACGTAAACATACAAAAAAAAAAAAAACAAAGAAAAAGCAAAAAACAATGTTGTAAAACACACTCCCACTTTATACAAAAACCATAAACACATAAGATACTTTTCCCATCCCCTCGAATGGCTGCAGTTTTGTGGGCAGCCAACGAAAATAAACGTAAAATTATACAACACAAAAACCAACCAAGAAACGTATTAACTTTTGAGCTCCTCCTCCGAAGTCCACATGACTCAATGCTTGCAGAGAGAGCCAGCAAGAGCCTCAAAAGGACACTCATTGCCACATCAATTAATTATCTAACATAGAACACATAGAGTACTACTCGATGCAATATGTAATTCATGCATTTAACAACTAAAAAAAAACGGTTTTCAAACAGAAATCGAGAGATCTGAATAGACCAGAAAATCAAATGTTGAACACGCAACTAATATACGAATTTCGTTTTTGTTTAGAACTAAACAATAAAAATATTTGCTACATGAACTGGATTTTTCTTTTGGGTAGTTCAAAGCAATTTGCTAGTCGCGCTCGTCTTTTTTATATACCATAAATTTTTAATGAGTTTAATAAATCTACTCAAAGATTATAGAAGATCATAAACAGTTTATTGAACATTTTTGTTTTTACATACATATATACAGCTGATAACTACAGACTAAAGGTAACTGGCGACTCTTTGTAGACTAAAGCTTACACTTATTCGGTAAGAACTATTCTAGGATAAGCGCAGACAAATTCGAAAATCTCATCATCAAGTTGAAAAAACAACAACTTTACCCCCCGTACCCGCCCCTAACTAAATAACTAATGGCACTGTTCGGATCACACGGATGGATGGCTAGCTACATCGACACCGGCATGTTGACGTGCTGCACCACGACGAGTCCGCTGTTCAAGGCCTCCAGCTCGGCGGATGACTTACTCTCCTGGAGCTGCTCCTCCCGCCGGCTGTTCAGGAAGTAAACCCCGGCGATGATAAGGCTGAACGACGTCACCGATATGAGAAGGGTGCCGTACTTGAGAGCGAGCTGTATGGCGTCCAGGCCATAGGTGGTCATGAAGAGTGTGTGAAGCACATCTTCACCAAAGTCACCCGCGGTGATCTCGATCCAGATCAGCGGAAGTATGGTGGCATTAGCTAAGCGCTCGGCCTTATCTGGAATAGATAGGATCGTGAGTAAAGGGAAAAGGGTGTCCTCTAAGCCCTACTTACTCTCCAGTAATGGCGTCTTGTCAAGCATAATGTTGATCTGGACGCGCGAGGCTCCGCCGATGGGAAAGCCAAAGCGCGGATGGATATCGGCGTACGTCTGGTGCAGCTCCGCCACGGGTTTGATTCCATCGAAGAGATCGTAGTACGTCTTATTGCCGGTGAAAAAGTGCGGAAATGAGGGAAAGATGGGCGAATCCCCGTAGCACTTGGTGGCATTGATCACCCCGCTCTCGAAGCACATCTCCGTGTTCTTGCAGTAGCACGCGTTCGCTGGATTAAATTCGGGTTTGGCAAACACATTCATGGGCGTCTTGTAGCGAATCGCATCAATGTTGTTCAAGATGGTAACCTCCTTCTCGAAATGGAGCGGCACTTTCCGGCACAGGACCTGAAGGAACACATTTATGATGCTCCGATTCTGCAGCAGGTTCGGCGAGAACATTGAGGGCTCTGAGCCGTCAATGCGATTGCACTCGTCGCCATCCCAGTAGTCCAGCTGCGGCATCCCATTGAACTGGGTGATAATGCTGAACTTTCTGATGTCGTCCTCGCCTGTGTTGAGCTGCACCGAGTCCACGCTGGTTCCGTTGCGCTAAGGAAAGATACCTTTTAGAAAGCCGGGCAGTGAACGCTTCAGAGGCTGGCACTTACGTTCATCAGGAGGCCAAAGCGCCTCTTCCCCATGCCCAGACTCTTCAGCTTGATGATCTTGTCCTCGTAGCCCCAGAGAAAATCGGAGGCCGTTAGATTTTTGAAGAGCGGCTCCTTGTACTGTTTGATGAAGAAGCCGGCGAGTAATCGATCGGCGTACGCCATGCGCTTTACGTGTCCAGCTGCTGAGATGAGTGGCACATTTGGAACCATCAGCACCTCGTCCTCCCCAACAGACGACTTCTCCGGCAGAAACTTGTACGATTTGCGATCCTGAAATGGAATCACATGGTTAAGCCCAGGCAGCCCACGTGAATGTCGTTATGATCCTCACCCTGAAGGTGACCGTAAAGTTATTGTTGAAGGAAACTTCATCTTTGACAGTGTGTTCTTGGTAAGTGAGCGGACCCACGTCCACGACCTTTATCTTGTCCGCCCGCCCCGCCAAGTAGTCATCGATATTGGGATAGTGGAATATGTGCGCCTTCAGTAAGGTGTCGAATTTGGGGTCTGGGTTGAGCCAGTCTCTGGCCGTTTCCGAATTCTCGGCCAGAATCAGATTCTGTGGGTTAGTTGGATTTAGCTGGAAAATAGTCTTAAGAACTGCGTAGTCGCATTTCTCACCTCCAGCATTGTGTTGTTGTAGAACTCGGTGAACCACATCACGAAGAATCCAGTGACGCCGATCACGAACAGCAGAAACATTACGCCCAGCACTGGGGGAGACGGAGGACGCGGATTAATCGAGCTGCCCGGCTTATCAACTTCGCTCTACTCACTTATCAGGGTTCCAATATCCTTGGACGTTGGTTCGTGGCTCTGCGCCTGATTTCGCAGTCCCAAGGCCTCCAGTATCATCTGCGGCACCGGCTTTGGCTTCGTGGCCCCATTCGCCATGGCATAGCCCCCGAAGGTTCCCGTGCCCACCCTGTTCAGCTGGGAATTGAGTGTGTTGGATTTGGACCTGATGGCGGCCACTGTGAGATCGCAGTCTTGGTGAGCAACCTCAGGGTTGCTGGTGGCTGCACGTGGCATTGTGGGTGTATCTGGGGCAGAGCTGAAAGTATTGTAAATGGAAGAGTTCTTATCGGGGGCTTATGTAAATCCCAATATTACGCCACAGCCTCCACGATATGTGCTTATTCGCCCTCCCTGCTCCCCATAAGTTATCTGTAGAAAGGCAAACACGTGGCGCCTCAAAGGGATAGCTTTGGCAGTAGATTACTAGCTTATCAGGCTGATTCTGGGAATCAAACTCGGGTTCAATGAACACATAGGCGCAACTGCAACAACTAGATTGTATCACTATTTTAGAGTCTCTGCGACGTACCTATAGCACCTCTAGGAGAAAAAGTATTTGTTGGATTTAATTTGTGCTAGGATCTATTATAATTAGTCAGTGGTTCGTAGTTCTCGATTCTCGGAGCAATCTTCCGCGGCTCGAGGATTCTTAACCATGCGATTACAGATGTTTTCACAAACTAATCGGTGCTTATATTCCCAGAGCCTTCGCATGCTGCTCGGCGATCGCTGCTTCTGCCCGTGCTGAAATCAAAGTTCAGCTCTATATACTCTCGTGCTTATCAGTAGCTTCTAGGAACACATATATTCGTGGTCCCAGTAGTATGTGCTAGGCATTAATTCATAAATTAATCGAAACAACAAGTATCAGGGTGTGCTATTAAGTGTATGTGCATAGAGTTGAGCTTTGGCAACCATGGGGTAAGTTCTGATTTGCCAACTTTGAAAGCGGGTCGGTCAACGGCTCTGATAAGGCGCAACCTGAGCGTAGTAATTTTCCAATATTAACGATCGTTCTTGGGCTATACATGAATGTGACACGAACGCTAGGGGGGGGGTTCTATTGATTATAATGTGACTACAATCTAATAGATAGTTGGTGGAACTGATGAGTTTTGGGAGCCAACCCGATGCAATTATTTGTCCCTGTATAAATTTATTTAACTTATGGTAAACATTTTGTATAGTCCTCTTGAAATTCAAACAGATTGTAGGTGGAGGGTTCTAGAGCTGGGACTTAACCCATTATATTATATGTAGTTCCGAATTTAACTACTTAGCTTATGAGGATTTGTGGCCAACATGGTAGTGATTACCTGATGAACTAACTTAATTAATTAATTAATTATTAATTAATTATTTAACCAAAAACTATGTTTTCTTTACTAAAAGTTCAGCAGATTGATGTTTCTGGTTTTTAAACTATTTAGCTTAGTCTGTTTCCGGACACCTAAAGTCAAGTCTGATGGGAACTAGGGAAAAATTCCGCTATCACCAAATACCAATGCACTTGACACCAACACTTACCGCCTGGAAGCCTCCAATGGCAAGGTGCTAGACTTGTCGCGACGAAGGTTCCCGGTTTCCACCGCAGCCGCCCCCCTTTTCATCCGCTCGCCGGAATCAGTTGCAGAAAAGTGCCATTGACTGATAACGTGATGCGGGTGTGTGAGAGAGGCCCCGCCGAGAGCGAAGAGCGGAGATCGGCGGCATGCACTTGGCGTGAGCTTTGCGGTACAGCTGTTTGTTGTTTTTTTTTTTTTTTAGGTGGTGGGCAAACGTGCTCGCAACGAAATGGAAACGAAACCCCCCACTCACAGACACACGGGCACTAGTGGAGAGTGCACCCACACTCCCAGACACACACACACCTCTTATCTGGCGCTCTCTCGCTGTTTACGCGGCTGCTTTGCTTTGCACTTTCGACGACTGCCAAACATTTGGCGTCTTAATTAACAATTTCGTCGTGTTTACGCTGTGTGCACAGCACAAAAAACACTGCTGAGTGGCTGATGAATATTATTACTCCCCCTTCCCCCGCAGAGTGGTGATGATTCTCCTCCTAGTGGATGCTGCGAGTGGATGCAGCGGCTGTATCCGTATCTGTATCTATGCTGCGACTGCGACCGACTTGTTTTGTATCCGTGCCTCGCTTCTTCTCGTTTTCTTTCTCTCCACTTCTCCACACTTGGGGCTCTGTTCTTTTTGTTGCTCTGTGTGCCTTTGTTCGCCTGCTTCTTTGTTTTGTCGCCGTTCTCTTTTGTCAGCTCGATCGTTGTTATTGTTTTTTGTTGTTGTTGTTTTTTTTCTTCTCTCGCTTCGATTAACTGGAGCTGCAGCTGGAGTTGGAGCTGGTTTTCCAGTGTTGTTTCCTCCCCCCCTTCCAGTCGAGGCTTAGTTTTTCCAGCTGAACAGCGACAATTAAATCCGGAGTATTTACGGGTATTTTGCGAGGAATTCGGTCGGTTATCGCTGTGCTATATAGCCACCGCTTGATCCACTTGCCCGCGGATTTTGATTAAGGTTTGATTGCACGTCGAAGCACTCGGTCCCGGCCCACGCACTATCTACTGCTCCGATTAGATCTTCGCGGGGATTTGGGGCTTCCACTGGAGCACTGGTTCTCCGCTAGACTGGAATGGTGCGTACTGCCCACCAAACAAGTTATTACTACGACGCTCGGAATCAGTTCGCCCTGGCAGTCAGCAGCAGCAGCTGGGGCAGCAGCGCGACGCAGTCGCTCCTCTTTCCTCATTCCTCATTCCTCGCAGTCGCCGTCGACGTTGCCCCAGCGTCGCAGTCGGCGTCTCTGCCACTGGCACGGGCAGCAAGTGATAAGAGCGGGCGGTCAGCTACGATTGCTGATTACCGCTGCTGGACGAGCGACTGGCGGCGACTGCGCTGCCGGGAATCGGGATCTCTTGTTTACTACGTAGCAGCTTTGGCTTTTGTGCGTGCGCCGCGAGACAAAGTGCAAATTTAATCGTAGCGAAACACACAAAGAACCCACTGATGGCGACCACTCTCGGCGGAGACGAGAGATGGCAGAACCAGATGCAGCCTCCCAGCTGTTTCGTTCCGCTCCAGCCTCGTCATTATAGCCGGGCTAGGAGATGGAGCGGGAGAGCCCCCAAACTGGATCGCGAACTGGCTTATTGTTTCCCCAGAGAACCACACTGTGAGAATAATAAGGAGAGTTTTTGACACTTTTACTAAAGAATTTTATTAATAATCTTAAGTAATATATTTTGTTTTTGTTTTGAAGATCTATTAACGTTTTTTTGAGAGCACATAGTAAATGTAGAAAAGGAAGAGCCCATGATGGTTGAGGGTTTCTATTTTATTGTATCTTTAATAATAATAATAATAAAAATAATGTTATATAATTCGCAAATTTATTATTATATCTTTTATTTATATAAATCTATTCTTGTTACCATCAGTATAATCTTGTCTAAGCCATGTTCCTTAATCGATTTCGTTGGATCTGATAGGGTATACAAACCTCAGCTTGCCAGCTACCAGCTTCTCATTTTTATAAATTTTTAACAAGTCCACAGTCCAACCGAAGAAGCGCTCGAGCAGTTAGTAAACGTTTTAATAGCAGTATTACCTAGTGCCACGATCTCCTCTATAGTAGGTAGTACTTTTATCGCCTACTCTACAGCTCTGGGTCTATTCATAGGTGTGTGCGCACGCTTTGCTCAAGGGAATTGAAAAAACAGTTTAATTAGCACTTGAGCACTTAAGACGTTCTGGAACCCTTGACTTGGAGAATTGCATATTGTTTGCTCGAGCGATTAACGAAGGCGGCGGGAAGTGCAGACGGATCCACTTGGAGCTCATCGGGATAGGTGCTCCCATCTCTCCCACTCTCAGTGCTCATTTCTCTGTTTCAATTTCGCAATTCTTGGATATATTTAGATTGGCTTATCATCGGGCTCTCGGACTGTCGGGCCCGACTCCCGGCACGATCGCTGTGCGCGGCTAGAAGAACCCCCACCGGAGCCGAGTTATTGAACCCCATGGCCAGGCCGCGATTGTGTGCCCAGGCATTTATCAGCTTAGTCAAGAGTTTACAACTCATCTGCCGTTCCCCGGCCGCACCGGAATCCGAATCCCTGCTCGGAGCCAGTGCCTCGGTGTGTTTTGTTCGACTGAGCGACTGATAGCCCCGCTGAACCTTTTGTTTTGCTCGCGGGCCGATGACGCGGTTGGGTTTTCAATAACTCAATAGCTCAATCCTAATCTGTTCGTGCTAGTTAATGGCCCTGTCCAAACTGCCGGGCTGACTGCAATATATTTACCTGTTCAGCCACCCTCCCACCCTCTCCAGACCCTACCTTAGGTGGGCTTTTAAGTTCAGGTGACAGCCTAAGTGGCTCTAAGTCATCAGTCGCTAAGTTAGCGCAGTGTGTCAGAGGTCCAGTCCGGAATCGCTATCTATATAGTGACCACTTCCTTAACGGCCGCTTAGAGGAGAATCTTATCAGTCGTAGGAGAACGGGCCGGCTTATCAACCTGGTTGCCGGGTCGTCAAGTGCCAAGTAATTTCCATCACAATCACCTACACGAAAAAATTCCGAAATTATTAGCGAAAGAGACGAATTTTGAAGCCGAGAAGGAAGGAAGCCCTTCCGGAACGCATCTCCTTGATGGAAGTATGGGACATTGTGTTTAGTGAGTAGAGCTTGACCCTAAGTTCGGACGGGAGTAGGGGTGAAGGCCATCTGTCGCAATTGATGACACGCCACGCCACGACAGTTGAGTTAACATATATGATGCGTAGTGGGCTTGCTATTATTTATCATTATTGCATCACTTACGGCCACAAATGCGCCATTTTGTACGACAGTTTACATAAACAGAAAGGTCGCATGCAACCCGGTTAGCCTTATTGGCATGCAAAGTCGCCGTGGAGTCGAGCTTCGGATACGGGTCGAGTCGGGTACGGTGCGGCGGTGTGTGGGGTGTGGTGGGTAGTTGTGGTTGGACTTGACGAGGAATGTCGAAAATCACTGGGCGATAATGTCTTGGTTCGCCTTCTACGTAGCTAGAGCATTTGCTATTGCCAGTCCAGAATGTGAATTACTTTACAGGGCAGCCGTGATAGGGCAGATGAACCTCGCTATAGTCCACAAAATAGTGTCTTAATATTATTGAGCTCATGAATATTTATATAAAATTAATATAATCAGGAAACGAAGCTTAATGCCGAAGGTCTAAAATTACTTTTGCTGTGTCAAATATTTTCATCTTCTTGAAGGGGTCTTATGATTTTATTTAGTGAAGCAGTCATTTCCGACCCCACAAATCATATATATTCTTGATCAGCATTGACAGGCGCATCTTTCTAGCTATCTCGGGAAGAAATACAAAAATTTAAATTTTTTTACAAATTTCATAAGGGGTTACATCATTAAAATTGTCGAAAATGACCAAAAATTTTGATTTCAAAAATTTTAAATTCTGTATGCAGATTTGTTACCCTAGAAAAAACTAGCATAGAAACGCTTTCCGAATGGAATTTGCTGCATTTTTGACTTAGTTATGATATTTTTAGGACCTTGATTTGCCCAAAAAAATGATCATATAAAAATAATGATAAAGAATTCAAATATTTCCGTCTTCTTGAAGAGTCTTATGATTTTATTTAGTGAAGCAGTCATTTCCTACACCACAAATCATATATATTCTTGATTTGTATTAATTAATGATTTTTTGATTGAGTCAGGATTGGTTTTTAATTCGATGCCATGATGCTATGGTAAACTGCAAGGGTAGGGACTTTAAAAACATTCTTTATTACATTTTGCCTCATTATCTTATACTACCAATTAGTCTTTTAAATTAACTTCAGCTACTCTAGTAAAGACATTATAGTTGTTGAAATTTAAGGGGATAATTGAAACTTTCCTTGTTTTTTCCGGTTCTTTGGGAGAATTTCTATTTAGATATACAGAAGTTTGCCCCTGATTCATGGCTGGGAAATTGTTATCATTAGCCAGAACTTTCTCGAGTAAAATTTCCAATTCATATTTCTCCGTAGTGTCGATTGGTTTATGCAAATGCAGCAAGCTGCAATTTTTGTATTTCCACAGCTGGATTCGCTCATTTCCCAGTAGAACCAGCCCCAAGAGGGGGGAAACTTGCGCAATAACAATCAACCATTCGCCGCTGGATCGTTGAATCGTCGCTGGAACTCCCAACTTTATTTACATTCTTTGACTGCAACCTGTCGTCGCTGGGGTTTGGCAACAATTGCATGAGTCACATGCAACTCCATGGCGGCCAGTAGCAGCTATCATAATCGGCCCGGGTGCAGCGCAATCAATGAGATATTTTGGCTTCGGTTCGGGTTCAAAACGGAACGCGCCATGCAACGCAATGAAACGAAAGACTTCAATGCAAGCAACAAACTTGTTTATCAGCCTGCCAACGGGGCTCCAGCTCACCTCTGTCCACCTCTGGCCACCGCTGTCCACCTCGGCTCACCCGATCTCGATCGGCCCGAGCTTTTATCGCATGCGTTGCATTGGAAAGCTCTCCTCGTTCGTTTACTCTCGCTTTTGCAGCGCCACAGACACAATCGCACACCAGCTACCTGCCAATCGTCGCCGCTCGCCTCTACCTGTTTATCAGGTTTTCCAGTTTTCGCTTTGTCGCAACGCCGAGCAGCAAGCCAAGCTTCTGGCTGGGAGCTTTCGCCGCCTGAACATCTTACGTTGGGGCTCCACTCGAAGACGGCGACTTCAGTTACTCGGCGGCACTGCGAGCGTTCGAGTCGTTGACGTTTTTTGCCGGCGGTCGCCCCCAATTGAGACGTTCCACCTGTCGTGAGTTCCTCGTACCGCCGCTCCAAGTTCCCAGTTCCCCAGTTGCCAGTTCCAGTCCGGGCGCAAGAATCTAAGCGGCAAGACCGTGCCAAGTCCCCCCAGTGTGAGTGAGCTGTCCGCGTTGTCCCGGTGTGTGAGTGCCCCGGCGTGTGTGTGTGTACTCGTACTCGTATTAGTGGCCATTTGGAAATGCCTGTGGTTTGTGGCTACTCCAGCTCCAGCTACCGTCCGGCTCGTGCAGCCTGTCCAGCCACCGACTGGTCGCATTCCAGGGAGCTGCAAGAGAGTCCGATTGCTGCAGTTCGATCAATGGACCACCGACCCTTGGCTCCAAGTGTACCCATTCGGATTCGGATTCGAATCCGAAGCCGAATCCAACTCCATCTCCGTCTGCGTCTCCGCTCTGATCATGGCTCTTGGTTGAGCAAGACCTTGCCCAGTCAGCCAAAATGAAACCACTTCGCCAGCGACTTTGCCTCGCTACAAAAGCGGAAAATCATTGAATTATGCTTTAGGGGCTCTGGGGGGGGCTTTGATTTTGTTTTGTTTGTGTTGGAGTCTTGGGTCTGGAGGCTTGAGGCAGCCGCTAAACGCTGTCTGCGGCCCTGCCAAAAGCGCATTTGATGTACGTGCATAGTTTTATGATTACTTGTGTGGAAAAAGTGAAATTTTGCTCTGCACTCGAGCCGAGCGGAGTCGAGCTGGGCTGAGCAGAGCTGCCACGAAGCAGCCAGCCAGCGGCACACAGCGAAATCAAATAAAAAGTCTGCCGAAAACACACAAGATACAAGATCCGAAGCTAAGCGTGCGCTGGCAAGAAACCTCAGATAAATAAATAAATAAATACATAAATAAATAGAGGGGCCTGCTGCTGCAAGCTTTATTTTTCTCTTTTTTGACCACATAACTATGACGATTATGCGAAGGTTGCACCAGAGCTGGGGCCGAGAGGGCTGCCCAGCAACCCAGCAAACCTCCGAGCTTTGAATCATCTTCATCATGGCATTAGCAGCAGCAGCAGCAGCAGCAGCGGTAGGTCTAGGGCTCGGGGCCGTTCCCCGTTGATCGTAAATTGAGGTGACAATTGCCTGGTTTTGTCTCTGTTGACACATTTCACTGCGAAAGCAGCCCCAGCCCCACACTCCTCGACGGTCGCTGGTGTAACTGCGGCGAAACTGACCTACTGACAGCCCAAGATGAGCCACTCGCGAGTCCGCCGCACATGTCAGTCACGCCATTGACGGCGACATCTACCTTGTTTAAGGCACAAATTCAAAAGCCATTTCGTTTCGTATTATCAAATGCAGGTGAATTTCGGTCGGCTGTTCGCTAGCCACTTTGGAGACTAAGCAGCGACTCCTGCAATACCCTTTCGGACAGAAAAACCCTGTAAGAAGAGTTACTTCTCTCAGAAAGCAGTAAATTTCTACTTAATGTCCAGCTTAACAAGGTTTCTCTATTAGCCAAAGGCACTTAACCGATCGTAATGTATCGCCTTGGCAGTATTTATTGCATTTCGAAGTCGATTAACTTTGGAACAGACTTAAAGTCCGAGCACCTTCGAGTTTCACTCCGCTCGCAGGGCTTTCTCGAGTCGTTTCCCTCGATATATGTATTTATCGAGTGGAAAATCTTAACCCAACGAATACCCTCTGTAGCGTAGTGCAGGGTATGCCCGGGTCGACGCCAGTGGCAACCGCCCCGAAATTGGGTCAGGGTAATTGCTCACACTAAATAGCTGCTACCGCTTGTATTTATTTGTGCAACACTTAAACGCAGTGAAATTATGAGACATGGCTCCTCGGCTCGACTGGATCTCTACGCCTCCCAGAGCCGCGGCGGATGTACTGGCCGTGATTCCGCTTTCGGTTCAATCCGCGCACAAAACGTGTGTTTTTAGAAAGTAAATTTCTATTGAAGCTTGCTGATTCTGGCCAGGCAGCTGGAGCTGCTAATTGAAAAGCCACAACAAGTGAAACCAAAATAAAATAAGACCATTACATCAGCTGTGCCGCATTTCATTGGAATGCCAAGAGCCGGTGCTGGTAATGCTGAGACCGAGGCGGCTAGGGTTTCCCCATTCCTGCCATTTGCATACCTTCCAGGCTGATAAGAGGAAACCAAAACAATCAATCCGAATCTGAGCTTGAGTCTGAGTCAGAGCCACTCGGCTCTGCAAAAGCAAGGCTCAGCGGGCCAATGGGCCGTGAACACAGACCCCCAATTAGCAGGCAAACCAAAACAACTGATATTTAAACAGAAAAATATGGTTAACTGAATTCAAATCCAAATCAAAATCCCAATCCCGAGCTGAAGTCATTGATTAATGGCCCAAATGCTGGGCCCGATCGAGTGTCACCGAAAATTCATTTGAGGTGAAATAATTATGGGCTAATTAGTATTCGATGGGCATCGTCGTCGACAACTGCCCAATGGTGGTGGATCGCAGCCTAATGCCTGAGTACGAATATTTAAGCCCGGCCCAGTGTGCGTTCGAGAGGCGGAGACGGAGACGGAGGAGTGCGACCTTGTGGCGTTCGGAAAGCGCAGTAAACTCGGCAAATAATAAACTCGTAGCTGTGGTCGAGTGTGTGTGCGTTGATAGGGTAGAGCGAACTCAAAGTACAAAGTTTAATGCTTTTTAGCCGAATCTCTCGTTGGAGAAATCATAAAAGCGCTTCTATCGCTTCCGCCAGACTCCAAGAACAGCACAGATCAGTCCGAGGTGCGAACGTGCTCCATCTGGAGTTGGCTGCGATAAGGCGTTTAAGTCCGTTTGTATGCAGCTGGGCGGGACAGTATCGGATCGGATCGGACGTCAGGGGATCAATTAAAATGTTTCTATTGTCTCCAGCCGTGCGGGGCCTGCAAATGGCCAGCCATTAGCCGAATCCGTCTCCGAATCCGAGTCCGAATCTGCTTAGCTTTGTTTTATGAATATGAATAATGGCCTGCCTGGAATCGTCAATAGTAAACGTTTCGGTTTACGCACGAATCCGCACCTGAGAGATACATGTTTCTGGCGTAGCCCTGGCCCCGGTCAAGGTCCCAGCAGTAGCTCCGACAGCAGCAGAGCCGAGCGAAGCTGAGCAGAGCCTGCCAGCCCATTAAAGAGCGTTTAATTGCCCGAGCAGAGCTCCAAGGTAAACCCTGCCAGGAAGGGAGCACCAGGTACAGCTGGCAATTAGCAGCAGTACCAGGTTGTGCTGACTCGAAGGTTCTGCCGGAGTCAGTCCCCCCAAATCGGTTTCTCGCTGCTGTGCTCTGCGATAAATCAGCTTTTGGGCGAAACCGCACATCGACAGAGCGACAAAGCGACAGCAACATCGACATCGACGAGCGAAGCGATGTCAAAACAGCACAAGGCCAACACGCCCCAAAAACGTGTCTGAGGTCGAGGCATCGGCAGCGGCATTTCTGTCACTCTTCCGCTGTCATCTCCCCGAGATCTATCTGTGGGGGAATTGGGGGACCATGATCGGGGCCCCCAAGATCATGAACATCGAGCGATGGCCGCGACCCGCCAGCGATATGAGCGATTGCATTCCAGTTTATCTGGCTTCGTTCTTAATTGTAGATTAACAATGCAAAACAACCACTTAACCAGTATCTCTAGGTCTCTTTACGAATGCTTTTGTTTTGCTCTTCCAGAACTAGCACCACCAGCCACAGCACCCCAAACCCAGCCACACCATGAACGGGCCCAAGCACAAGCTGTGCACCAAACTGTCCAGCACATACCTAAGGAAGTGGTGTAAGTATGACGATGCCGATCCGGGAGACATTAACATCTGATTGTATAACTACATTTTTGCCGTGCAAGAAATTTCCATTCGGATATTTCCGACTTGATTTCTGTAATAAATTATTACTAATAATCCCCGTCCAGCAAATTATGCACAACGCAATGGGAGGTGGAATCACAAGTACTCTCAGCCCAGTCAATGCGATTCGCCTGGCTTTGGATTATAACTCCATGTGCCCGATTCTTGTTTTTGTTATTGTTTGCACTCTCAGGCTATATATACACTTGTATATCGTAGTTTCTGCCCTGGCGACTGGTTAGACTGGTCTTCGGATGGGGATTACTTTACTTTAAAGCCGCTCAAAGTGCGCCGGATAGGATAAACTGGCCATTTTATGGAGCTTCCTACTATTCCGACCTTTCCCCATAGCCCACTCCCCGAGTTGGAGCTATTGCGTAGTAGAACTGTTTCAGAGGTCGTCTTCTTCGGCCAGGGTTCTCGGAATCCGGTTATAACCCATTCTATTTGAAGTAGACTTTCCAGTTCTCTGATCGAATTGTAATTATTCAATCACAAATAATTGCTGGATATTTATAAGACAAGTCACTGGCTCTGGAAGGTTTTATAACCCGGAATAAAGGTCAGAGGGGCAGTGATTCACCCTAGGTGGACTCAACCTGCGCCGTTTAAATATTTATAGCGTTCTTCCCAAATATTTGCCTCGATCAAGTCCACGTTTCCACGTCCCCGCCCAATGACAACACCAGATCGACCCCCCTCCCGGCTGACTCATCCCAGAGGCCGTGTTAATTTATGCATTCGGTGAACACAATTGTTCAACAATCGCTTTGGTTTTCCAGGGATTACGATCGTCATTGCCGCGGCACTGATAATCGGCGGCATTGTGGTGGCCTGTGAATTCTCCGTGCTGATCAATGCAGTTGTGGACCGCATGGTGGCCCTGCGCCCCGGCGCCAAGACCTTCGGCTGGTGGGCCAAGCCCCCGGTGGAGCCCAGGATCAGCCTGTACATCTACAATGTGACCAATGCCGACGATTTCCTCAGCAACGGCTCCAAGGCCATTGTCGACGAAGTGGGACCCTATGTCTACAGGTAAGTGGTATCTTTAGCTAATGCCCCGACCTCGATCTGAACCCCCATCCCGATCTGCAGCGAGACCTGGGAAAAGGTGAACATCGTGGAGAATGACAATGGCACGCTGAGCTACAACCTGCGCAAGATCTACTCGTTCCGCGAAGACCTCTCCGTGGGCCCCGAAGACGATGTCGTGATTGTGCCCAACATTCCCATGCTGAGCGCCACCTCCCAGAGCAAGCACGCGGCCAGGTAAGTGCTCCTCCACCGTGACCCTGACCGCCACTAACCTTGAGCTTGCAATGCGCAGGTTCCTGCGACTGGCCATGGCCAGCATCATGGACATCCTGAAGATCAAGCCGTTCGTCCAGGTTTCCGTCGGACAGCTGCTGTGGGGCTACGAGGATCCGCTCCTCAAACTGGCCAAGGACGTGGTGCCCAAGGAACAGAAGTTGCCCTACGAGGAGTTTGGCCTGCTGTACGGCAAGAATGGCACCTCCTCCGACCGCATCACCGTGAACACGGGCGTTGAAGACATCACGAAATACGGCATTATCGACAACTACAACGGCCGCACCCACCTGCCCCACTGGACCACCGATGCGTGCAACAGCCTGGCGGGCACCGACGGCTCCATCTTCCCGCCGCACATCGAAAAGGACCGCATCCTGCACGTGTACGACAAGGACCTGTGCCGCCTGCTGCCCCTGGTCTTCGAAAAGGAGGTGGAGACCTCGAACGAGGTGCCCGGCTACCGTTTCACCCCGCCCGAGTGGGTCTTCGCCGACGTGGACAGCCATCCGGACAACATGTGCTTCTGCCCCGCCGGCAAACCCTCGTGCTCACCCAACGGCCTCTTCAACGTTTCCCTGTGCCAATACGGTGAGCGGGATTCCCCTGTTACTCCTCATTCAGAAGGATTTATCTAATTTCACTGGCTCTCCTTTAGATTCCCCCATCATGCTGAGCTTCCCGCATTTCTACCTGGCCGACGAGAGCCTGAGGACGCAAGTGGACGGCATCTCCCCGCCCCAGAAGGAATTGCACCAGTTCTTCTTCGACGTCCAGCCGGTAAGACTCCAGGCTCCAAGCGGAAGCCCCTTCTCTTGACCTCTCTTCCTTTCTCTCGCCTTACAGAAATTGGGAACTACGCTGCGCGTGCGTGGCCGCGTCCAGATCAATCTGGCGGTGAGCCAGGTGTTCGACATCAAGCAGGTGGCCAATTTCCCAGACATCATCTTCCCCATCCTGTGGTTCGAGGAGGGCATCGACAACCTGCCCGACGAGGTAACCGACCTGATGCGTTTCGCCGAACAGGTGCCGCCCAAGATCCGCCTGGGCCTCATTCTGGGCCTATGCGCCCTGGGCGTCATCCTGCTGCTGCTCGCCACCTTCTGCCTCATCCGCAACTCGCACCGGCAGAGCACCCTGCACCTGGAGGGCTCCAACTACCTGGCCACCGCCCAGGTGGACATGAACAAGAAGCAAAACAAGGAGAACCAACCCGCCGCCAGATACTAGGCGCTCTAGTCGGAGTCTGGTCGCAGTTCGAGGGGTCTCTGGGTGTCTTATAGTGTAGTGTAAGCCTTTAGCTAGAAACTGGGACTAGCCCAAGCCCATCCGCATTCCCAATCCTGTTCCCTGTCCCCTATTCCCGTTCCCCCCCCCCCCCCCCCCCCCCCCCCCCCCTCCCATTCGAATCCGTAGTCTAGAAGAAATGGAGCTGGGAAGACTTGTATGTATTTGTATGTGTATCTGTATCTGTATCTGTATCTGTATCTATTGTATTGTATGTAGGTTATCGTTTTAAGTAATCGTTATGAAAATTTGGATGTGTAGTCTTACAAAACCGTCGTGATCGCTTTAAGGCTCAAAGCTTCGACTCAAACTTCGATTTGTTATACCAAAACAGAAGCCGATCCCGCACTCGCTTCCCTGTCCTAGCTGATTAAACCCCTCGTTTAAATTGGATGTCCGGACGGGCGAGAGAGCCGTCACAAGTCAAGTCACAAAACACTGGAAACGTTTCTCAAATAAACAAAAGGTTCCGTCCTCTCGAATACAAATGTGCTTCATTAGGCCGAAAATGCCGGACAAGCTCCGCATCGGAAATTTCTATTCAATAAATACATAAATCTAATAATTGAGTGTACAATTTATATTCATTAATGTGTGTACAATAAACTACGATATTATTTTAATGAGACAATTGGCCAAAATCTATTTCTGACTCCATACAAGCTAGAGCTAAAGCCTCCCATTTAGGGGGAGATTATTAATTTGTTTGGGGTCTCTACAATGGCTTGCCAAAGGAAACATACAATGCTAATGGCCAGCAGAATTTTTATTGCTTAGCTATTAGAAAAAACGCAATTATATATATCTAAGTTTCTATCCGATTTAGAAAGATTCAGAATTCCATTGAAATTTCCATATAATTTTAAACTGCACATAATTCAATGGGTGTTAATTATTTCTATGTTAATACCCTTGCAAAGTATTTTAATTTCAGTCAGAAGCTTACAAAGCAGTGAAGGAGTCATTTCCGACCCTGCAAATCATATATATTCTTGATCAGCATTAACAGGCGCGTCTTTCTAGCCATCTAGGAAGGAAATCAAAAATTTTCAATTTTGTTTACAAATTTGATAAGGGGTTACATCATTAAAATTCTCAAAAATGACCAAAAATTTTGATTTCCTAAATTAAAAATTTGGTATGCAGATTTGTTAACCTAAAGAAAACTATCACAGAAACGCTTTCCGAACTGAAATTAATGAATTTTTGGCTGATTTAGGTTCGATTTTTGATTTGATAAAATGATCAAATGGCAAACTTCAAGGGTATACAGATTTGGCTTCCCGTATTTAGTCTAGTTTATAAATCTAATTTATATCTAAGTAAATTTTGCAATAGGTTTCCATGCTAAACTAAGTTGTGGCTTTAGTACGGATCCCAAAAGTATGCTATGCAGGGAAGGCCTACACATTATTATTCATTCACAACTTTTATAGGCTCCGAGCAACGGCTTTCCCAGGCCTCCCACAGGTGTCATAAGCCATAAAAAGTACGAGAGTGATTAGGGTAATAATAAATAAAAAAGTAATAAAATTCTAGTTAATACCAACAATGCCGGTGGGCGTTATCAAAAGCCCTAATTTTCATTGTGAAAAATGAAATATTTATAGTTATTGTATTGCCTAATTTCGAACTAAGGCCAGACCGGATTTCAGCAGCATGGCCATTAAGCTGTCTATTGATACGCCGGGACTCCAGGCTGCATATCAGTGCGCTGGACGCCCTGCTGAAGCGAGAGCCAGAGCCAGACTTTTTATGGCGAGTCATTTGTTTCATTGCACGGTCAACTGCCCGCGTCACTGATAAGCCCCGCTGGACCGGACCGTCTGTGCCTGATAAGGCACAACCTCTGGGACCACAAGACCAGGGACCAGGCCATCCACACCTGCTCTCGTCCAAGGCTGGCCTGGCCCCACCCGAGGGGGTCTGCTGATCGAATACTTCGTAGTGAGTTCACGAGGGAGCGATGCCTGGAATCCTCTGAAGTAATCCTTAGTCCGCCGAGGCCATTCTGGAAAACTGGTAGCATATATTTGGACCAAGATTAGCGTTAGTTCTATGCTCGGGTCAGAGGTGCGCCATTATCTCCGCTATTCACGCAGACGGCCCGAGGGGGAACCAGATTTTGCTCTCGGTCCAGCTTACTGATAGCCTTTCCGCTATTTGATTTTATACACTTTGTTTTCATTCCGTTCCGATCCCGAGACCAGGCCGAGCAGGAGGAGGAGCTGGGGGGAAGGCTGGAGGCTGGTGGTGATAAGTGACTGTAAAACAATTGCCGAAAGCATTTGGAATTCGACTTAAACGGATCGCGTGTTTTCCCCCGATCGGACGTGTTTCAGTCTTGGTTGCGTCCAGTTCCCAGCTTCCGTCCCAGTTCATCCGTCCCAAGCCTAAGCCATGACGCTTCTCATGTACGTGAAGATTGTGCTCTGCTTGCTCCTAGGAGCCGGCAGCATCTACCTGTTTGTGGCGTCACTGAGCGTGGACTACCGCGTGCTGGTGGCCAGGGAACATGTCCGCTTCCGCCAGGAAATGCCCACCATGGACAGCTGGATCAACTCCCCGTTTGGCAAGCTCAAGAACTACGTCTTCAACGTTACCAACGCCGAAGCATTCATCGCCGGCAACGACACTCGGCTGAAAGTGCAGGAGATCGGCCCCATTACCTACAATATAGTGGGCTACAATGACATCCTGGAGCGCAACGCGACACACGTGAAGTACAGCAAGCACCGCTATCGCATCGTGGAGTTCCTGCCGGAGGAGAGCGTGGCTCCCGATGTGCTCAACTGGACCATTACGTCCACCAACAACGTTCTCCTGGGGGCCGCAGCGAAACTAAAGCACCAGGCACCGCTTTCGGCTTTAGGTTTTGACGCCGTTTTTGCGAGCGAGGCCGAGTTCGTGACCAACTCCATTTACTACTTTCTCTGGGAGTTCACCCGACCTTTGCTCCAAGGACTCTCAAGGTTTTCCAACTTGGCCTCCAATGTCGCGGTGCTGCACAACGTAAGTGTTCGGGGCAAGCCCCTCACCAGCAGGGTTTTCTCATCGCTAAGCTATTCCCGCAGGCTCTCAAGGACAAGAGGGAGGAATACACGGTAAATATCGGCCCGGAGCGCGGTATTGAGAACTTTTTTCGCATCGAGGCCCTGAACGACAAAGTCGTCATCCAGGAGCAGTCCTCGAACAGTTACCGTTACGAAAGTAAGGAGTGTCCGTACAACGTGACTGGCGCCCTCGACAACTCCCTCTACCCGCCCTTCGTCCAGCCGAACACGCCGCTCGACGTCGTCGCCATCGAGTCCTGCCGAGTGCTCCCGCTCAACTACCACGGCCAGGAGGTCTACAACGGCCTCAACACCTACCGCTACACGCTGCTCGAGGCCCTCCAGAAGCCACCGAAGTGCCTGGACACCACCTACGCGTACAAGCTGTACGACGGCATGTTTGACGTCTCCAAGTGTGTGATAAGTACGTGTCCTGCGGATATTCCAGACGCAAGGATATAACCTGACACTCTTATCCTCACAGACGATGCCCCATCTGCGTTCTCAATGCCGCACTTCTACGGAACCAGCTACAACTGGAGCGAGCACTACGAGGGATACACGCCCAACGCCGAGGACCACCAACCCTTCATCCTCCTGGAGCCGATCACGGGCATACCGGTCACGGAGAAGTACCGCTTCCAGTCGAACATACCCATCCCAGACCTGAGCCGCTTCAGCCGGCGCCTGAAGAGGTATAGCAACATGATGGTACCCAGTTTTTGGTACGAGTTTGTAAGTATCTCCGCTTCACCAGAGATTCCTCCGAGATCCTGACCCTCTCTCTCTCTCTCCAGGAAATGGGTGAGCTACCCTTCTTGGTGGTGGCCCTGATGTGGTTCAACGTGAACGTGGTGCAGCACATGCAACCCTACTGCATGGGCTTCTTCCTGCTGCTGGCCGTGTGGAGCCTCCTGAAGGCCATCAGAGTGGCCTGCGGCGACCTGGGTTACGTGGACCTCTATCGCAAGGCGTGCGGCGGCGGAAGGCGGAACATCATGCTGGAGACAAGGTTCGTGCCGACCTCAGCCCTTGCGCAACATACCCTCCCCGGCCAGCTCTCCGACCTGGCTGTCAAGTAGTGTCTACTCCCGGACTAGACCCGCCTGTATATATGTTTGTACCAGACTTAGGCTAGGCTAGAGGTGCCACTCTGATGCACTTATCAGTAGTTGGCCGTTACGTAATATACCGATTAAGTTGAAAATTG
This sequence comes from Drosophila bocki, assembly GCA_008042715.1. Taxonomy (NCBI): domain Eukaryota; kingdom Metazoa; phylum Arthropoda; class Insecta; order Diptera; family Drosophilidae; genus Drosophila; species Drosophila bocki. The sequence continues at coordinate 32,640 of VNJY01008135.1, read as the reverse complement.
AATGTGCCTCATTTCACCTTATCTGTCAGCCGTCCCAGCTTCCAGCCAGGTCTGACTGCTCTCCGCCGGCTCGCTTAGCTGCCCCAGCTTCTCCTCCCTTTGTTGACAATTCGGCTTTGGTTTGAGGTCGCGGCTCTCGTTTGATTCGCCTCGCTCTGAGGCTTGACAATGAAAACTTGGGCACGTACTGGCCGAAGATTTATTTGTGTTTTGCGTTTTTTTTTTAAAATCTGTACATTAATTTTTTATTGTTAGTATTTCTTGAGCCGCAGCCGCTGTTGTGTACTTTGCGGTTTGTTTACTTTTTTTCGCCTTGCTCGCCTCTCCTTCCTGAACCTGAACCTGCACATGTCGCATGATCTTTTCTCGCAGCCCGAGCTGGAGCTGATGCCCTGGCCGGCTTCAAGGTAAGCAACCCTTCCTCTCCTCCTTCGCTCCTCCCCCGTCAGTGAGTAGGGAGTTTTTTTCCTCTCCAGCAACTCGGAGCAGTCTCGATTTGCATAAATCGATGCGATACCTGGGGGCTAAGGATGCCCCAATTCGCATGTTAATCACCGAAAGCTGTTTGTATAATTGGCACGAGTGTTATGTCACAGCGCAGGTGATTTATTGACCCCTTCCTAGACCTCCGAGACCCCCCAGGTCCGAGATGCGACCGCGCGATGATCCGTAGAATCGCCTGCGTCAAGACAGAGTCGTTAAAGTGCGACTGCTCATAATTATACGAGGGAATAAAGTGTATTTTTGTATTTTTGGTTTTATGGCCACTTATTGTTGGCCCCACCAGAGCCAGCTAGAATTATCAGTGCGAACTGGGGCTGGCTCCATTAGCGCAGAATAGCGATGGCTCTGCTTTGGCTGCTGCCTTGCTGGCTGTCTGGCCGAAAAACCCAGAGTCATGCTGCGCTGTCCACCTGGCCAAAGACCAGGGGGAGTGCGGTGCCGGGCTCGGGTAAATCCCCATGGCTCAGACCCAAGCCGAAGCCCAGACCAGTTGAAATCGATCAGGCTACGGCTGCACTGAAACCAAAACAAAACAAAACGAGCCACGCCGAAAGAGCTTTCGAAATCTGGTCTAGACTGGTGCGTGCGATTCCAAGAGCCAGCGAGATAGATAATTAAAAGGGAAATGGAAATGCATAAAAGTGATTACAACACAGCGGCAGCAACCAAGACAGCAACAAGTCGCCACAAATGCGATCGTTAAAGAGTAGGAAACCGAGCTTCAAGCTCCGTCCCCAGTCCCAGTCCCACTCCCCAACTGGCCAAAATCAACATGTAAATTTCAATTTTCACGTACGTCAATGGCTTTTCCTACGAATTCCGTACGTGAGCGGGTAAACAAACCTGCCGGCGGGCGGGGTGAGCGCAGAGATGGATCTGTGATATCGTAAAACTCCCATTCCGTCCATTTCCATTCCACCCTTTGAACCGCTGGCCCGCCTTTGGACTTGCCGAAATTCGGCAGAAACAACAAAAAAAAATACACAAAACCTTTAGTCAGTCACCGAAATCCGACATCCGAAATCCGGTTCGGCGTCGAGGCTTCGGCCGCCTGCAAAAGCTTCCCGAAGAGCTGGGGAGCTGGGAATTGCGCTCAGTGTAAGCGCCGCTAAAGCTCCTGGTATATAAGCCAGGCGACCAGGCTAACTGCTCGCAATCCAAGCTGTGCCTCCATCGATAGCGTTAGCCCGCAAAAGGTCCGGAAAAGAAGTGAGTAGACAAAGCCGAAAGGAAATCCAAAACAAGCCAGGAATCCCGCTGGAAGCTCTCCGCGCTGATTGCGTAAATTCGGAGCGAGCTGGCCAGAGCACCAGAGCTCAACATAGAAGTCGAAAGCGGATAGGGCGACGTGGTCTCCGTGGACTCCGGAATGGGAATTGTGAAATCTTCTTTGTAAAATATTGAATCCAAACGAACGCCAATTAGTATGCATATGCGATATATATGCCAAGGGCCATTAATAATGCATGACGACAAAGCGGGCAGCGCAGCCACTCACCTCGGATGATTTTGCTGGACGAAGCCGGAGACGCAGCGACGCCTTCTGCCGCATCCCAGCATTTCTAACTCTCGCCTCTCTCTCTTTGCAGCTACAAGTCAAGATGAAAGCTTCCCTAGCCATCGTGTTCTGCGTGATTGCCGGTCTGGCGGCCGCCGCTCCCGAGAAGCAGTACACCAACAAGTTCGACAACGTCAACGTGGACGAGGTGCTGGGCAACGACCGGGTCCTGAACAACTACCTCAAGTGCCTGATGGATAAGGGCCCGTGCACGCCCGAGGGCCGCGAACTGAAGCGCCTGCTGCCCGACGCCCTGCAATCGGACTGCTCCAAGTGCACCCCCATCCAGCGCCGCAACTCCGAGAAGGTGATCAACTTCCTGCGCGCTCGCAGGGCCGGCGAGTGGAATCTTCTGCTCGAGAAGTACGATCCCAAGGGCATCTACAGGTCCAAGCACGAGGCCGCGGCGAAGAAGCAGCACTAAGCACCCCAAGCACATACCGCTCCAAGCACTCATTCCACACCATGAACCTAATTTAAATCCGAGATTCACAGTAAAGTTCATCGTTTTTTTATACCTAAATGCGGCAACGAAACTTTTATTCCAACGAAGGCGGTCTAATATCTAGGGCTAGGGTGGCGGGAGCATGTGCTATTTGGTCTCATTGATCAGATCGATGGCCCGGAACTGGTTGGCCACGTTGATGGTCCAGTCCGACTGCTGCCCAGCGGTGAATTCCTTAATGAAGCGGTAGTTGCAGATGAACACCTTGTCCTGGTACTCGGGCAGGGTGCTACAGGAGAGAGCAGAGGTAAGCCGGGATTTTGCAAGACAAGTTGGGTGTTCACAACTCACCCCATGTTCCAGGGAATCTCCTCGCCGCGCTCCCGCATCTCAGACAGGCCGCGCATCACGTGAAAGACCATGGTGATCTCGACGAAGCGCTTCTGCAGCTTGTCGTTGGCCTCGTCGAACATGATGCCCACCTGGTAGGGGAAGCTGAGGTAGATGTCGCTCTCCCTTATCTCCAGCTGCCGCCGCTGGGTCATCGAGAGCTTCTGTATCACGGGTCGCAGCTCCGCGATCGCCTCCGGCGAGACCAGCTTGTCCAGCGAGTCCAGGTCGCCGCCCATCAGTCTTGAGGACACCACCTGCAGGGCCTGCTTGGCGCCGTATATGAAATCCTTGAGCTGGAACTCGCTGTCAAAGTAGGGCCGGATGATAAACTGGATGGTTATCCAGTTCTTGAGCGAGTTCAGGGCCGAGGGCCACACGATTTCGGGAAAGTCCATGAGGCGGGGCAGGCGGTTGGGGCTCTCCCTCGCGTCCGGCTCCTTTTTGTTCTGTTCCTGCGGCACCGAGGCGAGGTTGCGCCTGGGGATCCCCGCCGGTTCCCGGTTGCAGGTCGCGACGACTGTGGCACTGGGGTGGAGGCGGAGCAGGGGCGCCCGGGCCATGCCCAGGCAGCGTCTGAGCGTGTGCTGCATTGCGTAAATTGCACTTTTAGCAGCGCAAAATTAGCTTAAAAATATTATGTTGTTATTGCAGGCAGTGCAGTGTGACCAGCGTTGGACTTTTCCAAAATACGGTCTGTTTGGAAAAGTTTAACTAAATGTTTAAATTGTTTATAAAACAAGAGGAAAATGTTAAATTTCCCTGCCTTCTTTAATTTTTTAATAACAATTTAAATAAATAATATCAAGTTTTTAAAAACACCGATAGTATCGATAGAAACATCGTTGTTTTGGCAGCTCTTCTTAATGGTAGAAAGTGGGGAAATGGGAAGGTGTCTTGATTTTGAGAGAAATTATAATAGTATAATACATTGCAAGCATAAAAAACCATAATTATTTTTAATTCCCAGCACAATAGTTTGAAAACAATCGATATTGCGGGCTAGAGCCGAGCCGTCAGCCCTATCGATAGCTCAATCGATAGTTTGACAGCCCCCTCACTTCCGGCTGTCAAATTTTTCTTTCTTTCCACGACGAGGATTCCGACAGCATGAGGTATATTTGAGTTTAGTAAATATGCGCGAAATGGCGCCTTTGCGGCCTTAAAATGTGTGTGGAGTGTGCGGGCACAAACCCGCGACGTTGTGTGCGATGAAGAGACTCTGGATAATTCAGTTTCGCCGTGGGAATTGTGAAATAGCCAAACGTGCGCCGCACACCTACACACACACACAGATACGGCCGCTGGCACCCAGCACGCTGCTATAGCGACTTGCGACTAACCCATTCCCTGTGTCTTGCAGTTCTCTTAAACTCCAGAAGAGGCTCGCAGCCTCCGTACTGCGATGCGGCAAGAAGAAGGTCTGGTTGGACCCCAATGAGATCAACGAGATCGCCAACACAAACTCGCGTAAGTAAACCCGCCGCCGCTGCTCGTGTGTGCAGACCTGTGAACTGACCTCTACTTCCGTGTTTAATTTGCAGGCCAGAACATTCGCAAGCTGATCAAGGATGGTCTGATCATCAAGAAGCCCGTCGTGGTCCACTCCCGCTACAGGGTGCGCAAGAACACCGAGGCGCGCCGGAAGGGACGCCACTGCGGATTCGGCAAGCGCAAGGGTACGGCGAACGCCCGTATGCCCACCAAGCTGCTGTGGATGCAGCGCCAGCGTGTGCTGCGACGTCTGCTGAAGAAGTACCGCGACAGCAAGAAGATCGACCGGCACTTGTACCATGACCTGTACATGAAGTGCAAGGGTAATGTGTTCAAGAACAAGCGTGTCCTGATGGAGTACATCCACAAGAAGAAGGCCGAGAAGCAGCGCAGCAAGATGTTGGCTGACCAGGCCGAGGCCCGCCGACAGAAGGTGCGCGAAGCCCGCAAGCGCCGCGAGGAGCGTATTGCCACCAAGAAGCAGGAGCTCATTGCTCTGCATGCCAAGGAGGACGAGATCGCTGCCAAGGCTGCTACCGCGGGTCACTAAGTAGTCCAGGCCTCGCTGGTCGGGCGGGGCACACAACAATATTGATAGTACTTGGTTATCAACTGAATAAAACAAAACTTTAGTTTGGCCGAAATGATTTTGTACAAACGTGAAACACGATCATTGTTACGCTTCTTAATGCTGCTCGCTCGAGACGGTAAGTAAAGCTGGAAAGACATTGGTTGGTGGGGGCTTAAGCTTAAGCTGGCTTGTATTATGTATAATATAGCTCTGGCCGGGTAGTCTCTTGGCTTTAAGTAATCTCGAAGTGGATTAAAATAGCCAATCAAAGAGTGTGGACTTGTGGATAATTAAGTGAAGCGATGCATAAGACCAGGAGGGGATCAGTTTTTGGTAACTACAGATGGGGTCAAAACGCAGCTACCAGCTAAAATTGGTTTGTTGAAAGTAGAGCTAAAATTCTACATCTATCTACAAAGCAGAAATTGTATCTCTCACTTCTTTATTTAAAAAATTTGATATTTAATTAATTAAAATCTCGCACCTTTAAAAAGACCATTTCAAATGTTGCTGCCATAACTAAAAATGCTTTGCTGCTCCAGCTGTTCTATTATCTGGAAAAGCTTTGGAAAAGCTCAGACGGTCATACTGCCTGCAAGCTCTCATATATATTCTTTCTGTCTTAACGTTCAGTTGCAATTTTTCAACCTACCAAACAACACAATGCCCATGCGTAAGGTAATTAAAAACCCAAAATTGAGTTCTCAGGACTTGATTCAGACTGTATTAAGTAAGTATATCGCCATTCCGAGACGGGAGTCCGAGATATATGGTAAGCACTTCGAAGAGCTGACTTCTACGGTATTCAAAGAATTGAGACAATGTCCCCAGCTGAACAGCCTCATTGTGGAACTAAGTTTGGAAGGTATGTGCCCGCTGTCCAGGCTCCAGTAACTACGCCTCAAAACCTTATTCCTTTTCCCTAACCTGCCAGTTCATCCACATGAGTCATTTTGTAATAAAACCATAAACGATAAAACTCTTGTTAATAAAACAAACACTCGTAAATTCGCGTCGCGTATAACTTAGTTTCTAACAATCTGGCAGATAACGATGAATAAACGAAACGAAAAAACAAGGTCTTCAAAGTATGTATATATGTATAGTTTAGTCTTTAACTTTAATGTTATTTGATTTGAATATTTAAGGATTCTGTAAGCATTTTGAAAACTTGGTACGTTTTGGAGTTTTTAACTTTTTATAGCCTTGCAGGCAATTTTTATTTTAGTTAACAGTTTACAAAGCAGTAAAGGAGACATTTCACCAGGAGAGTCTGACTAATCATGTCCGTAAGTCCGTTTCGAACAACTATAGCTTTTAGATCTTTGCTTGATATTCTGTTATTAAATTAAGTTATAAAACCTAATCTTTAAAAATTAAGTAAAACTGAATAATACAATGTAAATACATATATTAAAATAAATATATAAAAACGTATATATACTTTATAGACATCTGCCAGATTGGCTGAAGCACTTAACCGTGTCCGTGCCGTGTAATCATATCCGTTCTTATCGCGTAACTCGACATCCTGCCCCGCGTCGTTCCCTATTCGTTCGATATCCGTTGCAACCGCGCCGCGTTTTCCGTTACTTATCGCGTAGTTTACTCGTCTATATTCGCAGGCAGCTCGGGAGATTTATTAAAGATCGCGAAACCCAATGAATTCGATTTAGTTTTTAAGCTGGAAATACCGTACTACGAGAGTATCGTCGTGACGCGAGATTCGACTAGGCCGGGCAACGTTTTACTCGATATGACGCGCGTGCTAGAACTACTTAAGGACGATCCCCGCGCGGATCGTCAGAGCATCCGGAAACTGCTCCTTTCTCTCGTTTTGAATAATTATCTCGCCGTGGACCTGTTGCAGAGCTGGCTGCAGAGCAACTTCAGTCGCGCCCTCGATCGGATCGCGAATCGCGTGGAGCTGGACGGTACAAAACTGAGGTACAAGACCTGTGGGCCGGCCCACACCATCGTCGTGGAGGGGCGGGATCTCGAATACTCGGTGGACTATGTGCCCGCCATCCGCCTGGGCGCCGAACAGAACGTCTTGGCCGCCGAACAGCTTACCTACTTTAAGCGCGCCAATCTCTCGCACTGGGATGCGATTCCCAAGCCCCTGAAAATGACCACAGATCAGGTCTCGTTCCGGTCGTCCTTTTACGAGGCTGAGAAGGTCATGCTACGCGGCGAGAACATGAACCATTGCTTGGACGGAATCAGGCTGATAAAGAAATTTCGCGATGTAAAGACCAATTTAAGTAACCTTAAGAGCTACTACATTAAAACTTTGTTTCTTTGGAAGATTAGGCAAGAACAACCCCACTACTGGCTCCAACCACTCACAGTCATTTTGACCGATGTAAGTATGGCGAAATTGGATCAAACTCGGGCTCTTAGCTCCTAACTGCATCCTCTATCCTCCCCAGATGTTTGAAGAACTCACAGAGTGTTTGCGCCAGGGCTGGCTCCCCTTCTACTGGGACCCCGAGCTAAACATGCTCGATCTGCTGACGCGAGACCAGGTGACTGAGATGTACCGATGTGTAAAAAGTTTCTCGGTAATGCTGGGAGGAGAGGTTGGATCTGATTCACCCCGCCGGACGGGCGGCTCCCCGCTTGTCGTTTTGCGGGCCTTTAGTATGTGCTGCCTTTACCTCTAGTCTGAGAACATTAAGTAATCCTTCTTTTTCGTGTGCAGGCCACAAGGAGGAGCGAACTCCCCTACGTGTCTCCCAGCGGCTAGCCAAACGAAAGGACATTAAAAGACTACAGCTTCGCTAGGAAAAAGAACGTAGGGAAACTCTTTAGTAAGTCCTTTACTTTGGAGTACGTTGTCCTTGCTATAATTAATCCATTTCTGCATAGGCTTCAAGGAGGAGCAAGCTCTGCACCACCAAAGGCTACAGCTCCTATAGGAAAATGCACCGAAGGAAAGCCCTGGCCAACAGGCCAGTTGGGAAAGAGTCCGGGACTAGAGCATAACATGTCAAGCTGCCCCAAAAAACCCAATTTTATTCAAAAATTGTAAATTGCAAACAGGAAATGTTTATTTCATGAGCTTGTTAAAATCTGTATTGGTTGATTGTAAAAATTGCCTTTGATTACACTCTTTGTTCTTTAAAGAATATATTGTATATTTCGTAAGCGCGAGGATATGGATATACAGATAATTATACATCAAGATTTTTGAAAAATCTTCAAAAAGAATAAGTAAACATTGGACCAATTGCAAACAAATATACTCTTTGAAGCATTATTTTTCTTTAAATCACAATTACCCTGTGTTTAAAATTATATGGGCTGTATTATTATACTGGCTTTATGATTTCTTGAGATAATTATATACTTAAATAGTTCATCCAAAGATATGTTAAAAGCAATTCTTTGTATAACGGAAAAATTTCAAATTTCTGTACTCCGTCTGGCAACGCCAATGTCACGAAAGATCTGCTATCGATTTAAGTGTGACCAGCTGCCAAACATCGATACGCACAAATCGATGTGCCTTTTCTCAAAACATCGATAGCGATAGCCCGAAGCAGCTATTTAAGCAACTCGCTCTCCGAAATTTTGAATAAAATCTCTTTGGTCGTGTCGTCGTGCAATTAAAATTGTAAATCGGCTGCGGACGCGCGCAGACTGTTTAGAATTCCACATATATTTCAATTTCAATTGGACCGAGCTCGCAACGGGCCCAGTGCGTGCATGCAAATTTTTGGCATAAAACGACCGCGACTTCTTGGAGGCAGCGCACTTAGCACAGCCATTCCGCCGGGGCAGCAGCTAATCCGACACAGAAACCCAAGCCGAGTCCAATCCAATCCACCTGTGACTGCAGCCAGATTTCGTAATCCCGCAAGAACCCACCAGTAGCCAAGTAGCCAGTCGCCAGTCAGTGAAAGTGCGCGTGTGTTGGTCGCCCAAGGAAAATCTCTCATATCAATTATAACCTGCGGTGTCAGCAGGCAGTAGCAGCAGCAGCAGCAGCAGCGAATCATCGCCACAAATACACAGCCGGAGACCCAGACTCGGCCACCATGAGCGGATACACAGACCTCACCAAGCTGGAGACAAGTCGGTAAGCCTCGAGTCCGAATCCAGTTCGCTAGTTGAAGCGTTTAAGTTTAATTTGATCAAAACGATGCTAAATTGGACGGGGCACACTCACCCCATCCCTCCTCCCTCTCGCCCTGGCGGGCTCTCTTTCGATTTCGGCTCTCCGAGCTCTCTCAAACGCCAGCCAACCGCACCCCTCTTACGTTTTCTCTTTCGTTTCATTTCGACAAAAAAAAAAACAAGATACAAGAAATTTATCGTACGATTTTCGGCGGCCATTCAAACACGAAAGAAACAGCCAAGCCGTCCCGTCCCGTCCCGCTGATATGACACAATCGGCTATACATTGTGCACCTGTGTGTGTACGCCGTCTGTTTGTTTGCCTAAATGCTTCGCCTGAGCCCAACAGAGGCTAAAAATCACAGTCGGCTCTCGGATGAGGGCGATAAGGAGCGATTTTGTCGCTATCACCCAGTTATCAGTCACTATTACTCATCGCCAGATATGGATTTATGCTGGCTCGTTTAATATGTGACCAATAACTATTCATTCGGCCTCCTTGGGGCTGCTAAATCTTGGAAATTCTCTGATTCACCCAAGTTGGCGGCGCACACACAACGCTTGGAGGTGTCGCAGGTGTCGCCTTGAACGGCAAACGACGCGATATTCAGGTGGCCGCCAATGGCCAGCGACCAACAAACCAAACAAACCCGGTTAAAGAGTAGGTAGAATATCAAATTTGCGGGCGTATCAAATATCGATTAGGCTGGGGACGCTATGGAGGTCAGGCGGGGACACAGTTAAAGGCAGAAACACAAACCAAATATTGGTCAATTCGGTTCAAAAAAAATATACATGGGTATGGTGTGTATATGTTGATATGTATATGCGCCATTGCCCAACATTGCAAATACGAGAAATACCACAAAACATAGCGGACAGACAGCCACGGAGCACCAGAGCCAGAGCATCGTTTTCATTCATCATGCTCAGCTGGTTGCCGTTAGAGGAGGAGGATGAGGGGAGGCGTCTCTTGCTCTGTACAGTTCGCTCAGAAAACATCACGCCACACGGCGGCAGCGAAAGAGAAAATATAAAGAGAGAGCGGTCAGCGAAAGAGAGAGTTACGAGCTACGCTTGCCACATGAGCCACCCACCCACCCCTTGCCTGCTGTTCGCCAGCTGCCGCTGAATGAAAATAATCGCCTGATTTTGGCGTTGTATACGGTACATCACCTTTCTCCCGCCGCCGCTGCCGCCTTTGCCTCTTCTTCTTGCCGCGCATGTCGCGTGACGCTGGCAAAGCTTAGCCCAATTCTCACACAGCTGCGAGTGGGAGGGAGCGGCTGGGCAGGCTGACAGGCAGGTGTGCTATAGTCAGGCCCTCCAATTGGCTAGCCGCGTGTGGCGTGTTATCCCAGCCGGCGGCGTTTAGATTCTTGGGAGCGGAGATGGGGAAGCGGGATCAATAGGAAGAAAGAACTGGTGACAATGGTGACTCTTTTGTGTGTTTTCCCGCATCACAAAAGGTCAATAGCAATGGTGGACACTCTGGCGCGTGGCCAACATTCGGGCGTCGCCTGATTATACCCATCTAAGCAAGCACTGGCCAGCGGATTAAAGCAGCGCAATTAATGAAATATAATTGAAAGTAAAGTGAGGCGATTGAGTGTCTAGAATTCCGTGGGACAGCAATCTCAGGCAATCTCTACTATGTGCCATTATGCGCCAGTGTTGAGTGTCGAGCGAATATAGTTGATAAGATGGTAATTGCTTTTGCATTCCTACGTTCTCCCCTAGAGCCCGTGATTTCCACGATTGGAATTCAACGCCACAATTAGCGTAATTAGTCAATGGGAATATCTCTGAGGCGACAAACCGACGTCCACGACGTCTGGCCGTGGGCTAGAGAGCCTTGACACCCGTCCACCGCGTACAAAGTAGACGGCCGCCCTCGCTCTAGATCCCCATCTAGTTCTGGTTCTCGACGATGTCGGTCATCGGAGCAGCCAGTGGCAGGCAGTCCACGGAGCACGCGGCACTCGCGTGGCCACCCCTACCCGACTGGCCCCTTCCTTACACTTCAGCCATCGATATCTAGATTGTCTAAGTGTGTTTGCCGCGGGGTGCGAGGCAGGGGGTGGCGAGCTCCCTGGGCTAGAGGTCTTTAAATGGCGCAGTCACTAAAACTAAATTTATCAGTGCGCTCGGCGCTCTGTTGTGTCAACTATGTAGCTGCGATCACGCGGGTCCGCACTGGCTGGCTGGCTACGTAGATTCGGCTGCGCTGGCCAATCTGGGCGCACTGAATGGGGGCGGAGGCAACTCCACCGATCCGTTCGTCTGGGAGCCGTCTGGCGGCGATAAGCCAAGACTGGCTCTCTAGACTTTGGTCGCGCCAGTTCCAGATACCAACCTAGGTCCCCTGCTCGAATGAGATGCTTTCGCTCCGGGGGGTTAATGGCTGTCAATTGTTGATGTTTATGGCTCTTGACCGGGGCGATGTTACGCGATCTCGTCGTGAAATTAACGTTAATGAGACCGGCAAGGATTGTATAACGGTTATTACTTGGGACGCTCGCCTGCCTGCCCGCCTGCCCTGGCACCTGGAGGCGTCCAGCACGTGGCCGGGGTTAAATTGGCTTTCGAGACCAAAATAGAAATCTTTAACAGCCACACGAGCACTGTCAGGTACAAAAGAAGGCACCACCAACAGGTTTTTTGTTTTATACAAAATCCAAAAATACAAATTCAATTTGCGACAACGGCGGCGAATCGCTGATTTGCATAGAAACCAATTCATATCTATCATACGCCACGTTGACCAGCCAGCCCGGCAGCCAGCGGCGCACCCAGCCCAGAAAGAAGACTTCGTTCGGGTAGCGGAAGTCTGAACGCGGTAGACTTAACGACGCTGGAGAACGAACGGCTAGTGTCTGGTCCGGTCTGGTCTGGCCTAGCGTTATGTGATGTGGCACGGTCCCCAATCATGTGTCTATTGTCCCAAACTGGTTTCCCTATGCACACGCTCCACTGGTTTACTATTCGCTAGCTAGCCCAAGCCCAAGCCAAAGCCCAAGCTCATCTTTCGATTGTGTTCTGCTTTCAGGAACTGCCTGCGCCGCATCGCCCGTCACGATGAACAGCAGTTTTCCAAAGACAGCATCGTCAACGTGATGGAGAAGTTTGTGAAGACTGTCAACATTATGGACGACACCATACTCGTGCCATGCAGGCTCATGGATCGACAGGTTGGTAGAGCAACGCCCCCACCCACTAGGAACCCTTAAAAGCCATAAAATCAGCCTGCAACTCGTACTCATCTCCGGCCATTCCCATTTGCTTATTCTCCGGCAGATCGGCGACAGCACTGACATTATCCCGGCCACCAGCGGCAAGGACACAACCGCCAACCAGCTGACACAGAATTCCAGCGCCCAGGGCAAGCGGGGAGCGGCGCACTCGAAGAACGTGCAAGACTTCCTCAGCGCCTCCGAGCTGTTCAATCTCTACAACATGCTCAACTCGCTGAAAAAGGATCTGCTCTGGACCGCCAACCAGGAGGACGACGAGCAGCACCAACAGCAGAGTGAGCAGCAGCTCAATAGCAGTCCCAATTCCACTTCGAATTGCAATCCCAGCGAGAGCAAGACTGAGTCCAGCACAAGCACCGCCGCAGTCACAGGCACTGGCACATCGAGCGGCGGTGTAAAGGGCCATGTGCGCCGCACCTCCACCGCCTCCATGATGTCCACCAATTCGGTGAGCAACATGAGCGACTCTGACTCGGACATCTCGCAGGAGAACGACTCGGGCCTGGAGTCTGACGGCAACAAGAGCGACCACGCGCAGAGCACCGACGGCAGCGACATCGTGGATGTTGCCAAGTCGAAGCAGGCCTCCGGAGACAAGGCCACGGAGCTGGCGCAGCGCTGCCGGAGACATCTGAACGGTCTGTACCAGTGCCTGGAACAAATGACAGAGGCGGCCAACTACCTGACCGCCAGATACCAAAGTGATATTGGGCCCGTCTAGGACGTCCCTCTCCTCCTATACTCTCTTCTCCTATTCTTCAAACCCCTAACCCTACACCTGCTCCCAGTCGGGGCAGCCACCACCTTCATACCATAGTCGCGGGCGGGTCTTTACTCTCATTAGTATCAAGTAAACCAAGTGTGAGGAGGTCTTTCTTTAACTGTAACTGTAACTGTAACTATATCCGTATCCGTATCTGTATCTACTATGTATATGCTTATGTATATGTAACTCGTGGGGGTGCTAAAAGTAAGACAGACGATGAGGATCGATTGTATAAATGTATAACTGAGGATGATGATGATGATGATGATGAGGAGTAACTGGTAGTCTAGTAGTTGATGGAGCAGCCCAAGCCGAAAGCAACAAATTAACAAGTCAACAATATGTTCGTTCTAGTGTATAGATTGGTAGCCTCTTTGTTTAATCTCTCTTATGGGTTTTAAGGGGAATCAAAATCGAAATCGAAGTGACTAAGCAGACAGACTAAATCACAGTCCCCTCGTACATATTGTTTATTGGATAGAGAAGCTAGCTACGGGAACTGCAAGCAAACACACACTGTTCAACAAGTACAAGAAATCTAATTTCTAACTAAATTACACACACACACACACAGGGGGAGTGGGGTAACGGTATGGGGCGACGGGCGGATCAGGCGCCGCCCCCACTCTCCTTTTAGTCCGTAATGCAAAATATATATATACATATTCCACAATTGTTATTGTAATTGTTTAAGCCAACTATTTGTGCCGTTATGTTTCGTTTGATTTCCTCCACCAGCGTCACTCGGTGGGTGGCTTGATCCTTCGGAGGCGGGGCAGTGGGGAGATCCCCGCTGACAGTCAACCCGCATCCGCGAGACGAGAGATCCCACCGCGTGTCGCTGTCGCAGAGCAAACTGTAAATTACTAACGTTAATAGCGCTTGTGCGAGAGCTAAGAAAAAGAATTATTTATACACAATAAATAAATTTTACTTAGAAAATACCAATGTATATATTATTCCACCTGCTCGTGTGTTCCCTCTCTTCTGGCCGCCGCCGGGCTTTTGGGGCTTGGCAACGACACAAAGAAAGAAAGTGTCGACGGAGCTGAATTTGTCGACTTGCGACTTTTGTGGGGCTCGTGCGATGGGTACAAAGGCCAGTTGCTGGTTGAAAGGTGGCTATGGCAATGGCCATTGTAAATGCGCTATATAGATTACAGTGAAGACGCGCTAACCGAACCCCGCGCACACTCCTATAAAGGGATTTTACTGGCCTGGCCCCTTTTATTTATCGTATCTTGTTTTCAATAAAGTAGTCTTGGAAAGTACCTTCAATCTAATCTCTTCTAGATAAACTCTTCGATTCCTGCGCCTCTATCTTGAACTTGGCAAACAAACAAAGAATTGACGTACTTGGATAAATATATATTTCTGTTATCTGATCGTTCCCTTCCTTTACCGTATCTTAGATGCCCATTTGTATATTCCCCGTAAATCCAAGTCGGAAACTGCCCTATCTTATCGCGTTTCCCGGCCTATTAATTTCGGCAAACGCGTGCCGCGGCATCTGGAGAGTCACTGGTTTTATTCCTCTGCTGATTTTCATTCGGAATAAACACTGAGGGAGAGTGGCAGACTCAGGGGAAACTTTCCCCACTCGGGCTGTGAGGTGTGAGGCAACCTTATCGGGGCGTACTACTGATAATGTGTGCCTAAGACCTGGAGGAGTGCTGCAATTACAAAATAATTCCCCGACCGGCCGATTCATAGCCTGTGGCCGTGAATAAACTATCGATCATGCGACTGACTCATGGGGTTATATATTCCCTGCTCAAGTTCAGGGCGGCGGCGTAAGGCTCTTCAGCTCTTGGAGAGCTGTACTTGCCACAGTATTACGTCTTCTGGGAGCTGCGATGTGGTAAGCGGTTATGGGGAATGGGGTAATCTGCTTCAGAATGTCAGGCCATTCCGGTGAGTACATGTATCTGGGCCAAGTTAATTGTGCTTTTCGCCGCGGCCACTTGAGCTGCTAGTTAGTGTTTATTTCTGTTTCTATTTTGGCTATTTGTGTGCTCTTGGACGTGGCCTTATCTTGGCGGTGACGACGAGAATCGCGAGCACTCTGAATGGAAGCCATGAACTTGTTTCGTGCTTATCGGCAGACTCCACTTGAGCGGTTTCCAGGGTCTTCCTTCAGCGCCATGCCATGGCCCACTGTAGAGAATCCGCCTCCGAGTCCGGCTGGGATTTCTACGGAGTTCTTCTTCTCATCAATCAATTAGCGCCTTGCTAAGGCTTCCGCATCGCGGGAGGGGTTTGGGGATGGTGAATCAAGTCGATGGCGAACTGCGCCAGCCTCAGCCTCAGTTTCAGTTTCAGTTTATTTTTTCGTACATTTATTTTGGCCCGGTGGATTGGCTGCTGTGAGCCAAAAAAAAAAAACTTGTTTACGGTTCTAGCTCGCTTTTGGCTTCCGCTTGTTGTTGTTGGCGCTCGCCTTAACCCCGGACAGAGGCGGAGCAGATAGACGGAAGTATCATAACTTGGCGAAGATCGATACTCTAACAGCGCCGCTCATTGTGTTCGCTTCCGTTTATTGACCCCACCTGAACCTTGAGCAAAAGAAGAAGAATCTGATTCGGCATTAGCATAAACCCAGCCGAGCCGAGATCAAAAGAAAGTCGCTGTCGTCGGCGTGAGTCAGCGGTTTAAGCCCTCTGTGTAACTGGTCAAGCGCTGCCAAGCTGCCCAAGGTCCGAATTCTCCCAGCCCCGAGCTCCGAGCTCTCTAAGCCTCGGTCTCCAAGGCTGGTGCTGCGGTTCTGCAGCATTGAGCTGCTGCAGCCAAAGAAACCGCCAAGTCGGAATCAAATTCTGTCACGTGCCGCTGCCGCGATCCGAAAATAACTCGGCGGCATGCAAATCGAAACGAGAAATTAATTAATAACGGCACTCGGAGCAGCTTCAGCTTCAGCTTCAGAGATTAGCATGTGGGGGGGGGGTCGGGTCCGAAAATATCGTGAAACACTTCCGTTTGACCCCAGATCGCAGGCGGAAGCCGAGGCGAGCCTAATCGATCTCGTAGTTCGCATAATTTCCGTTAGGGCCGAGAGGTGCTCCCCCAGTAACCGACTTCCTGGTTCCAGTTCCATACTCGGACGCCGTCCGTCCAATTTGGCTGGGGTTCTGGGACCAAATCGGGGCCCGTTAATTCCGCATTATGCTGGACAATTACGGCCCATCTGCGATGCCGCGATAGATGGAACACAGCCAGCACAAACAGCTCATAAGCGATACCTCACGATTTCACGGGTGATGCGGGGAGCGGCCTGTGTTGGCGGCCAGCTCGGCGACGCGTCGGTTCATGGCTAGCAGCCACTGGTACAAAGTCCAAAAACTCGAAATTCCACACTCACACACACACTGGCGGAGCGGGAGCCGAGAGCTTGGACACATTACACGGAGCGCTAAATCATGCCAAAAGAGATTCATTCACGAACATTCTGCGGAGGTAAGTCCCCTTCGCTGTGCGATCCCCTGCTGCTCCGGGTAGCAGCCAGGCTTGCGACAACCTCTCAACCCAATCTCCGGCTGAAAGGGGAGTAAGCGCTAATTGAGCACCCTCAAAGTTAATTAGCTTGGCCCACTCCAAGCTCCACACACCTGTAAAAGGGGAGCACACACACGCACTCCCAGAAAGGTGGGCCAAGTTCAGAGAGCTGTTGTGACGTCGGCGGGAAGGCTTTCCAAAACAGCCAGCCCCAATGATACAAAGAGGCACTGGATGGTGAGCGATGGTACACAGAAAGAAACAGATAAATTCAATTGTAGCTTAGGTTCATCTCTCTTAATTGTTCCCAAAGCAGCTTTAAGGTATTGTGTGTCTTTTAATACATATATTTTATAGTCAACTTGTTCACTAAGTTGCAATAACCTAATTGAATTTATAAATATATATAAAATACAAAAATAAATATAAATAAATTTATTACAAAACAGTTAATATATCATTTATTTTTTATAAAATTCCCTTTTTCAGTGTACAGAGAACGGGTTCTTGGAGCTCTGGGGAAGTGCTGGTTGTAGCAATGTGTAGCGGCTACCGTTGGGTGACCACAGGCAACTGTGACCTGTTTAGACGGAAGAAGCAGCCGAAGGGCAGAAGGGTGATCACCTATCTTTCGGATGCTGAGCCGTCGTCAGAACCGGACAATCAGCTACGCAGCAGACTGAGCCAATTTTTGCACACTGCCGCATGACGGAGCTGTTTTCCTTTGTCAACTCCAAGCCTGGGCTTGCCCCGCTCCGAGGGAGGCGTCAATTGGTTTGGTATTGCGCACATTTCAGCCCGAGTTGCGAAACTCTGGAGTGGTGGTGGCTGACGCAACGCTGAGAACTGGCCAAGAGGAACGAACGAAACGAAACGAGATGCATTTGGCCCACAAGTTTCCCCCAAAACAGAAGAGATCACTCATACGCCCGGTGTGCGCTGTGTGTGCGCGTGCTTACATGCTTACAAGAAGAGGCGGCAAAAGCTCACACATTGAAGCGAGTCATTGGACTAGTTTCATAACTGCCAAAACAACAACGTGCCTCCACAATCCCTCCCCCCTCCCCTCCTCGCACCTGCCCGCACCTGTTTTGCGCTGAGCGCAAGCGCAGCCGCAGTTCGGCTCGCCGCCGAGTCGGTTTCAGTTTCGGTTTCTACTTCGGACGCGGGCTCTCGGTCCGGGCTCAGGTGAATCTGAATGCCACACACCTGGGCATGACCTTCATGGCTAAAAACAGCGACTGCGCTGCCCGCTGCGACGATGCGGCGCCTGCCGAGACTGCGGCAGAGGACAGAGACGGTGGCGAGCCAACACTAAAGTAACATTTTATGACTAAAAAGCCAGCCAGCCGACGGCAACAACAAGAATCTCGATAATAATAACAATAATCGACAAAGACGTTAAAAAGCAGCAACAACAAGTCAACAGACAACATGACGGCTAACAAAAACGACAACAACCCCTTTTGTGCCCCCGCTTGCTCTCCCACCTCTGCCAAAAGTTCCAAAGCTCTTAAGACGAGATCGAAAGCTAAACTGCAGCCTGAGATGGGCCCGGAATTGCTGTGCCTTCGGGGAACGGGATAGGGCCTTGGCCCCTACGCAGTGGGCAATACCCTAACAGGAAATACCTCTCCAGGCCAAATAAAAGTTTAAAAAATCTGTAACTAAGCCAAAAATGCATTGAATTCAATTCGAAAAGCTCATCTAAGTTTGTTTTTAAAAGGTTAATAAATTTGCATGCTGCATTTAATTTTAATATTTATCCATCATTTCTTATAATAATTTTGCGGGAAATTTAACTTCTAAAAATCTATAACTAAGCTAAAAATGCATTAATTTAAATTTGGAAAGCTTTTCTGTGTTACTTTTTAGAAGATTAATAAATCTGCATACTAAATTTAACATTTTAAGAAATCAAAAATTTGATACATTTTTGACAATTTTAACGATGTAACCCCTTACATTTTTTTGAAAAAATCTAAAAAAAATTTATTTCTTCCCCGATGGCTAGAAAGACGCGCCTGTTAATGCTGATCAAGAATATATATGATTTATAGGGTCGGAAATGACTGATTCACTGCGTTACTGGCTTCAGACTGAAGTTATAATGCCCTCAAAGGGGTAACCCAAAAAATAGCTTCATTTTTTGTTTTATGCTGTATTTTCCCACTGAAATATCTGAAATATCTTGTGTGGCACCTCCGCTACACCCTTGTCCAGTCAATTTGGGACCGGCCCCTGCCAGTGGAAGCCGAACCAGTTCTTGCCATATATAGGACGAGTGGCATCTCCAGTCCAGTGGTCGTGCCTCCTTTAGTGGGCCACCAGCAGCAACCATTTTGTGGACTCTGGCACTCTGCCCGGGCCATGCTTCGGACCCCACTTAATGCTGATTTGATGTTTTAAGCGTGGCCTGGCCAATTGGTATTCCGCCGGGCAGTTCCTCGTCTCGCTGCTCACCCGCTCCCGTGCCACCCATTTGCATAATTAGCAGCTGAGACGGAGACGTAGCAAGTCCATGATCTGTCTGCTAATTTTCCATTGTTGATGCTTTTCTGGGGATTTTTAGAACACTGCCTGTCTGAGGTTTATTTTTACCCCCGGCCAGACGCAATATAACAACGAACGAGATGACAAGAAACGGGGATCAGCGGCGGCGGCGTCTCTGGAAATTCCACAATGACGGGGCCAGAAAAAACCCCAATCAAGATCAGGGCAGGCTTTTCAAAATATTGGTCCTTTATTGACGTCTTAAGTACATGGGTTCGGTAATTTAATAATTATATATGCTGTGATAGGATAATGGGTTCACAACAACAACGAATATCACTCATACCACGCGTGGTACCGTCGTGGATCTGGCTGCAGTCTCATCCCAGGTTGCGGTGTGTGTAAAGTGTGGTAAGTCGTCGTATCAAAAAGCTCGTTGGATTGTCTTAAGGTCGCGGCTGCCTCAAATCGGAAAACCAATTGAGTATTTGGAATCTAGGGCGCATAAATTACTGCCAGGCAGGCTGGAGGGGAACTACTACGCGTTAGCAGTGGATCGAGCCCGACTTCTTGCGTCTTTCGCGACAGCGGTCACTGCTCGCTCGGTGCGCCCCGATGTCCGATGTTCAAGTGTCGCTTCGCGGGTGAAACTAATTAAGTAAATTTAACACGGCACACCGGAGCACTC
The DNA here is from genome assembly GCA_008042715.1 of Drosophila bocki. NCBI lineage: Eukaryota > Metazoa > Arthropoda > Insecta > Diptera > Drosophilidae > Drosophila > Drosophila bocki. The sequence goes on along the minus strand of VNJY01008135.1, from coordinate 12,863 downwards.
CACTACGCCGCCTCCTGCTCCCCTAATGGCAGGCACTAGTACGCAAGTACGCAAGCGAAAACGAAAACTAATTGCAATTTCAATTTCAATGGAGAACACACAAGTGGGCAAAGCTACAAAGGTATAACTGTTTGGCTATATACGTATATATGGCAACTAATATACTTACTACTCGGCCAATGGCTTGGTGTTTGGTCTTGGGGGTTTTCATTAAGTTTATTATCACGTTACAGTATTGACTTAGATTATGTATATATGTATGCTCTGTGTGGGTTCTATAGCGTCTATATGCATATTAATTGGACACAACACAATACATAACTCTATTAATCCAAATTACAACCAATTACAATCATTATAAGCCAACGCCAGCTTCAACCAATGTCTGGCATTGGGAACAGAATCAACCTTCATTTACTTAACTAAAGGAAACAGAACAGTGGAACAATGTCTTTTCTTCTCCATTAAACTACATACAAAACAATTTGGCTAAACAATTTTCAGTTTGGATGGATAATATATGCTTTACTTAAAGGACTACACGGCCGAATGTTCGACGATAATGCTGACAATGGTTAAGTGTGTGAGAGGTTCTACCATAAGTTAAGTTAAGTTCTCTAAGTGTACGCGTAGATATGCATCGAAAAAGAGAGGAATTTCGACGTGGAACTAAGGAGTATTACGAGTTATTGACTAAGAGCAACGTATTCAAGCTAGGGCTGGTGGTTAGTATGTTGAGATAGTTACGCCGGACAACCAGGGAGTGGGTGTTCTAAACACATTCTCCGCTTGGCACATCCGTTCTAAGTGATATAATAGTATAAACGATATAGAAAAACAATAAAAAATTAATAATATGAATGAATCAAGCAACAAAAATGTGAAATAAACAAACATCATAAACAATTCACTACAAATTCTACAGTTATTTGATAATAAGTAATAACTTTCTGCTCTCTCCAGTCCATAGTTCCTGTTACTGGGCACTCGCCGAGTGTTTCCATCAATGTAAATAGTCGTCGTCTTCTCTTATCAGCTAGAAAGTTATTGCGCTCAGTTGCCGTGTCTAGTCTGAGGGATTCGGTTGGACTTGGTTTAACTTAGTTATCATTACGGTCTAGATTATGTGTGATGGTTACGTGCGATGATGATGACGATCTTAGCCCTAGTAGTCAGTAGTTCACTCAGTTCTATTCACCGTTCAGGCCACTCAGCTGATGGCTCTGGTGCTCCAAGCTCCGCTTTAGATCCACAATCGTGTTCAGTATGAGCTGCTGCTTGCTGCCGCCTCCCATTGCCGCCTGTCGTCCCTTGGCCTCGTCCAGTGTCACGTCTTGCATGGAGCTTTTGGCCGACACAGAAGCCGAGAGCTTAAGCTGCGAACGCTCGTGTGACTTGCTCCGCCCGTTTGCCTCTGCAATTTCTGTGGTTAGAAAGGGGGATTCATTACCATCATCCATCTACTCACCCAACTCCAAGTCAAAGTTTTTCTTGATCCGCTCGAACGAGGAGCTACCCTTGTAGACCTTGCGCTTCAGCGGCTCGCTGTGCGGGCAATAGAAATTGTTGTTGACCAGGGACTCGGCCTGGGCTTGGGTGTCCAGCTTCACTTTCGGCTTCGGCTGATCCTGCAAGTAATTGTGATTGCCCACATCTTCCACAGCCACGCAGCACTCCATCTCCGAGTCGCTGCCGTTGAAGCTGATCACTGTAGTTGTGGTGGTCGATGTCACCATCATGGTGCGCCGCTTGCCCTTGGGACTCTCCTGGAGACGCCTGCCATTCAGCTGCAACTGAGGCGAGAGCGGTGCCTTGGGGGCATTGCCGTTGTTCGCCTTGCGCGGCGGCAGCTCCGGTGGAGCGTTCTGGTTCATGAAGTTGGTCAGATGCGTTTTGCGAGGACTGCAGCGTCCCGGCTTGGGGCTGTTGGGCGGCGAGGCAGCAGCACCCGAGGTCTCAAACTTGAGCATCTCGATGCGCTTATTGATGGCGGCGGCCAGTTCATGCTCCAGCGGGATGCTGTTCGGGGGCGGAGCCTGCTTCTTTGAGTCCTGTGCCTCACTGTGCTTGAGCATCTCGACGCGCTTGTTAGCCAAGGGGTTCAAGCGCCGTGGACTGGCCACGGGTGTGTCTCTGGGAATGCTAAAAAAGAAAGCTAAAGTTACGAGTTTTTCTCCAAGTTGAATGATTCCTACCTCTGCAAGCTGTTCTTCATGGACTCCAGCAACGACTCGGCCTCCATGATGAGCTGCTTGTACTTCATGTCCGCCTCCAGGTCGGCTTTGAGCAGGGCCTTCTCGCTCTCTGCGATGGTGAGCGAGTTCTTTTCATTAACGCTGCCAAAGATAAGCGAATTGGAGCGATTCGACAACGGCGAAGTCTTGTAAATCCTGCAAATAAACAAGGTTTTATTAGACAAGAATATCGGGATTAGGAAAAGGACCTACCTCTCCCTAGGACCCAGAAGATTGCGGCGCAAGCAGACAGGCGTGCCTCCCACGCTGCGAGTTCCACGAGGCTCACTCAGCGGCGAGAAGGGTAGCTTCTCGCGGTTCTCGCAGCTCTTCTTGCGCGTCTTTAGGAACCGCTTGCGTCGCCGCTGCTGAGAGCCATCGACCGCCTCCTGGCCACTCTTGCGCCTCGAACGCGTTGACGACTTCCGCTGGTGGGGGTAATAGTGACAGCTTCCCAGATTACGTGCCAGATCCTGCCGATCCAGGACCACTTCTTGCATGGATGATGTGTCTATAAAGTCAATGTCCAACAGCTCGTCCGTGTCGCACTCATCGCCCGCATCCTGTCCAGTGTCCAACTCCGAGGCACAGCAGTCAGTGGGATCCGAGTCACTGCTGCAAACGGAGGGGAAAATTGGGGGGGGAAAGTGGAAAGTGAGCAAGCCACTGGAGTTGCATGGCCTCACTGCAACCTGCTCACCTGAGTATGTCAGTCTCCTTCTCGTAGATGTAGCTCTCGTCAAACTTCCCAATCATCTCGTTGAGGGTGGCCTCGTCGTCGCTGAGCACAAAGGAGGTGGTGGTGGCACCCGTTCCACCGCCAGCTGCCACAGGAGCCGAAGTGGTTGTCGTCTCCACTTGCTCCAAGTGACGTCGCTTTATGGTGTGCGGGGCATGCAGATTTTCCACTTCAGTCGACGACGAAGAGCCCTCGGACTCGTAAGCGACTCCTGTTCCAGGTGCAACCACACCACCACCAGCACCAGCACCACAAACCCCACCGCCAGCAATGTCCACACCCACTCGTGGCGACTTGCTGGGAGTGCCCCTGCCGCTGGGGGTGGCTTTGTTTGCTGTTGTTTTGGCCGCCGCAGCCGGAACTTCCAGCTCATTGCTCGACTTAATGCCCGACGAGGTGGTGGAGGTGGTGCTGGTGGCATCCAGCTCCATGCGCGCGGGGCCCGACAGGGCTGGTAAGTGCTCTCCTGTGTTATACCAGGGATTGGTCCTTATGCGACAGCGCTGTCTCGGCGAGGGAGCTGCAATGAAGGGGGAGAGGGCAAAGCGAAGTGGGGCGTTATTCCAGTCAAGTCGGGACTCGAAATGGGGTTAATTGCTCAGTTGGCGGCACCACTCCACGCCCACAACTCACACTCAAAGAGCTTCGGCTGCTGACGAAGGGCCAGCGGACTAGGCGACGCCTCCAGGCCGAAGCTGCTCTTGGGCAATGGATCCATAGGCGACATCTCCTCGATGCGGTTCAGGCCGAACTTGTAGCGCTGCGCCTCGATGGCCAGCGAGTTGACGCTCTTGGGGAAGTAGTGGGTGCCGGAACGCATGTTGATGTAGTACTCTGGCGGGTTGTTGGTGCTGGCCGCGCACGGCGAGGTGCCGTCGGTGGAGTAGCCCGTGGAGTAGGCGCTCTCCGGCGAGGGCAGGCTGTGGGGCCGTGGTCCCGGCATAAAGTTGCTGCGCTGCACGCCCCGTGGAGTACGCATCCGTGACCCTGCGGGCGGAGCAGGTGGTATGGGCGGCGTACTGGTCAAGTTGTCCAGAGATTCGCTGCCCAGCTGCGCTGGCGCCAGCTTTGAGGGCAGAAGACGGCCATAGCGCACATGGTTGCTGCTCTGCCTGACTGGCTCATCCTCGTAGATGAGCCGCATGGCGCCTAGGTTCTCGGATTGTGGCCGCTGGTGATCCGCTATGGGAGGCGGAGGCCGGAGCAGCAGAGCGCCCACCTCTTCGTACTCCACCTCCTCCTCGGGTGGGATGTGATAATCCCCATTGGAAGGCTGCTCCCTGAAGGTGGCCTGCCTCCCAGAAGAGGGCTCCTTGGAGCCGGTAGACCAAGACAACGACGATATGGATGACGAGGAGCAGTTGACCCGGATGGGCGACTTGTCGGCGCCAAAGCTGTCCTTGCTGTTCGGCACGCTCAGGTGGTGTGTTGGCTGCTGGGCCTGCAGGGGCTGCTGATAGCAGTTGGGGGCGTACAGCAAGTTGTCCGACTTGGGCGAAGTAATGGCGTACGAGTCGTCATCCGGGGATTGCCAGCCATAGCGACGATTCGGGGGCTGTGGAAGTGAGGGGATCAGAATTGAACGTGGAACATGGACGACTCCCGCTTACGTGGCACTGAATAGGCGATACTTCGCGCCTCCGCACCGGGCTGGCGATGCTGTGGCTGCCGCTGCTGGTCAGCACCGGACTGGTGAGATTGCTTCCTTGCGGGGGCAGGGTGCCCGCCTTCTTTCCGTTCCCATGGCCGGAACTGGAGCTGCCCGCCTCTGCGGCGGCTTGCTTATGCTTGCTGCCCTTCTTGCGGGGACGCACGATGTGCGTCTCCATCCAGGAGCGCAGCTTGGACCCGAACATCCTTCAGTTCCGTTAGTCTTAGTCGAAATGGACGGATTCTAGTTGCTGGCGTAACTGAAAGGAAGAATGGAGGGTAAAAGCTAGCTGGCAAATGCAATTCGCTGCAACAATGGAGCAAAAACGGACTCCTGGGACCACTTTGCGCTGATAAGGAAATCCATTTAATCCGGCACAAAAGCAGGGTCACATTTTCTATAGTTTCCTCTTGTCTGTGTCTGTGTGAGCGAGAGTGGGGGGTGTGTGTGTGTGTGTTGGCATTTTATGCGAAATTACCTTATTCGCAAATGCGGCCGACGTTGTCTGCCGCCTCATAATATCCTTCCTTTACGCCTCCTTTTATTGTGCGAGCGAGATGAAAGGCGGGGACCCAACGGTAAACCTATACGACGCGCACATACACGCAAACGAACACGAACACACACCCACACGCAGGCACACTTCCTGGGCCTCTGTGTTTGTTTGTTTTTTGTTGACGGTTATTTTTTGCCGTTCAGTTCAGTTCCGTTCAGGCCGAGTTGGGGGTTGTTTGTAAGCCTGCCCAACGATGGATGCTAGCCTCAAGGACTCCACTCCCACCCCCAAAACGAACTCAAGCTGTGCGATGAAGTAACTGTATGTGTGTGTGCGTGTGCGTGTGGGTCTTTGACTGTGTGGGTTGTCTGTGTGCGTCTCGTCCTCGGTTGTAAATCCCACGTAACTGTAAATTTTATGTCAAGCTATTTTCCCTTTTCGGCTGCAGACTCGAATGTTTTACGATACTTTGGCACTTTGCGAATATTGTTATTGTTGATTGGCAATAGTCGAACTGCGATTCGATTCTTGTTTCATGCAAATTATTCGAAAATGTTCTCGGCGAAATTATAAAGAAAAAAGCAGAGGGGCTTTTCGAAGAAGAACGGCAAGTCCCGTTAGCTGCCGGTGCTGTTACGTAGAAATGCTACGTTTCACTTTTAAACTTTTTATTCCTGTTGTTTTATATTTTTATGTATTGGTATGTGATGTATAAACTTTTCGGTGGTTGCGAGAAAAGCGTGCGGCAGAATTTCAACTAATGATGCGCGGACCGGCGCGAAAGGAAAGCGTCCGCCGCCGTTGAAAGAAAAAAAGCTAATGACGGAATGCGCAGCCAGGATGTGCACACGAGCCGTTACGAATTCGAAACTGTCTGTAGCTGCCGAAAGTCCTTGTAAAATTATTCAGATAGAGGCAGTTTATATTTTCGCAACAAGTTTTCCACGTAAAAAAACCGTTAAATTTTGAGTTCAGCCTAAAAGTAAACTATTTATTTGTAAATTTAGCCGAAGCCCGCGGCGTTTTGCAGCACTGCGCCGGAACGCCAGCTGACTGGTGGCGTTGTCCAACACTGCATAGTAAAATTTATCGTTGGGAAAACATGCGCTGCTATTACGAGGAGCTGGGGCTCCAAAGGGACGCCAACGATGGCGACATCAAGACCGCCTACCGCAAGCTGGCCCTGCGCTGGCACCCGGACAAAAACCCCGACAGCTTGGCGGAGGCCAAGGAGCGATTCCAGCTGATCCAGCAGGCGTACGAGGTTCTTTCGGACCCGCAGGAGCGCTCTTGGTACGACAACCACCGCGAGCAGATTCTGCGCGGCAAGAACTCGGAGTACGCAGAGAACTGCCTGGATGTGTTCCAGTACTTCACCAGCAGCTGCTACAAGGGCTTCGGCGACGACGCCCAGGGATTCTACCGCGTCTACGGCGACGTCTTTGTCCAGATCGCCTCGGAGGACATCGAGTTCATGGACGGCGACGACCACCTTGGTCTGGCGCCCGAGTTCGGCAATGCGGATAGCAGCTACGAGGAGGTGGTGGGTCCCTTCTACGCCTTCTGGCAGGCCTACAGCACAAAGAAGACCTACGAGTGGCTCTGCCCGTACGACGTCCGCGAGATCAAGGAGCGCTTCATCCTGCGCAAGGTGGAGAAGGAGATGAAGAAGATCGTCCAGGCGGCCCGCAAGGAACGGAACGAGGAGGTGACCACGCTGCTCAAACTAAAAGTCTTTATTTCTGACCTTTTTTCCCCACTTTCTCCGCAGGTGCGCAACCTAGTAAACTTTGTTCGCAAGCGGGATCGCCGAGTGCAGGCCTACAGACGCGTGCTGGAGGAGCGGGCCGAGGCCAATCGCGTGAAGCAGGAGGAGAAGCGCAGGGAGCAGCTGCGGAAGCGGCAGGCGGAACTCGCGGCCGCCAGGGAGAATCAGGTCTACAACGAGGGCTACGAGGAGCAGCTGAAACAGCTGGCCCAGCAGTATGGCAGTGACTCGGACGAGTACACGGATGACGAGGACGAAGAGAACGATGAAGGCGACGTGGACTCTGAAGACGAAAGCGATCCAGACGCCGATCCCTTGGAAGTGGACGATCTCTACTGCGTGGCGTGCAACAAAACGTTCAAGAACGCCAAGGCGCGGGCCAATCACGAGGAGAGCAAGAAGCACCGGGAGAACGTGGAACGAATGCGTCAGGAGATGGAGGCCGAGGAGGAGGCCTTCAAGGGTGATGACTCCCACGAAGACAGTTTAAACGGAGTGGAAGAGGCTCTGGATGAATTTGAAATCGCCGATGATCACCTATCCGGCGACGAGGCGCTCAGCGAAGAGGAATCCACGCAGACCAAGCGCAGCAAAAAGAATAAAAAATCCAAGAAAGCGGCTGCCAAGCAAGTGCCGGAGGAAGCCAGCGATGGTCCTGACGAGCCCATAGACCTGAAGGCCGCGACGAAGAGCGAATCCGAAGACGACGACTGGAGCAGGGGCAAGAAGGCCTCCAAGAAGACCAAGAGCAAAAAGACAACTTCAGCGAACAAGGTGAAGCCAGCAGAGCAAGCAGCTCCAGAACCAGCTCCCAAGGAGGCCAGGGCGGCACCAGGCGACGATGAGGATCTCGAGGCGGCAACCCCGCAACACACCTGCGTCACCTGCCGGCTCGTCTTCGACTCGAAGAACAAGCTGTTTGCGCACCTGAAGAAGACCAACCACGGCGTCTACATACCCAAGGCCAAGCCAGATGTCGAGGGCAAGCCGCCCGGCAAGGCCAAGGGCAGGCGCAACAAGTAACAATAGAAAAGTTAGACGTTTATTTATGCTAATGTTAAAGATAATTCGAGAATGAAGTTAAGTATGCTCGCTCTAAGCCCAGAGATTGTGCTCCTTATTTGCGGAGGCAGCTACGGAATGCAGACCAGCTTGCTGCCGGACTCCACGCTCCGGCGGACACGGGAACGCATGTTGGAAGACTCCGCCTTCAGGCTCAGGCCGGCGGCCGCAAAGGTGAGTACCACGCCGATAACAGCGCAGTAAAAGGAGATTCCTGCGACGGGATTCAGGTTTAAGTTAGGTCAGCGGGGAGTTTAACACAATTACCTATGCTGCAGTCGGCGGGATAAAAGGGTTCCGCCTCCGGGCCGCACAGGCGTTGGACCCGAGTCGCCCGCCAGCCCAGCGGATGCAGGAAGAGGGCCAGCATCACGCTTATTCCTAGAAAAGTTAGGGGATTACGTCATTGTGTTGAAGCTGGTGGGCACCGAAGCACTTGGTTTCTCACCTGACACCACCTGGGCGCAGGCGGTCATGTTGTGGATGCTCTTGCCGAAGGCCGACTGGCGACAGCAGGTGAGCAGGGTTAGCAGCACCGTAACCGACAGAAGGGTGAAGCCCAGCGAGACGAAGAACATGGCAGCCTTCCACTCGCCGGGATAGACGCTGCTGTCCGTGGCCAGTCCGTCCAGATCGAAGCGGCCGCAGTGGAAGCCCCCCTCCTGCATCACCTTGCAGCGTGTGTAGATGCCCACCGATGACTGGCGCCGAGGATTTGCGGCTTGGGCGGGGCCCAGCAGCCACTTGGGCGTGACCAGGGCCACGGCGAAGAGCATGTCGGCCACCAAGCTGCAGAGGAACCACACCAGGCTGGCGCTTGTGATGATAACGTAGCACATATTGGCAGCTTCTCCGATTCTCCGAGATTCCGATTTTAGCAAGTTCACAGATCGCCAGCGACGACGTCAGCACTGGCCGGATAGATAATAGACTCTAAGCGTTCGGTCTAAGCACGCACATCCCACACCCACCCACAGCTATGGCACCGCAACAGCGTCACCCACCACCACCGCCGCTGCGCCAGTCGCCACCACCAGCAGCGCCGGGGCTAGAACTTCCTCCCAGCTGACCAGCCCGAAATGGAATTGTTTATTTTATGCTTCGCTGTTATGCGCTGTTCGCTGTTATGCGCTCGCTCGCCTTTTGCGTCTGTTGTCTGTTTTATGTTATTCACCCCGCACACACACGCTCACTGCTGGGAGGAGGAGGGGGTGGGGCTGAAGATGGGCTATGGGCTATGGTGGGGGGTGGGCAGTCCAGCGGTCGCGTCAAGTACTCAATTTGTAGTTGCAATCGAAGCGGAGAAAGAAAGAATGAAAGAGCACATAAAAAGAACTCTGCTGCCTCGATGGCGTTTTCGCTAATCCCCCCCAGCGGCGGTGGCTATTTGGCAAACTCTTCTGTGCCACACTCTTCTGGACTTCCGTTCGCGCAGGCGTCGCCTATTCCGTTGCCGTTGCTGCTGCTCCACTGCGTCATCGCTCGGCGACACCAACCGACTGAATGAATGGGGCGCATTAAAGCCAGCTGCAGTCCCCCGGTTCCCAGACAGAGACGAAAACGGCGACGGAGCCAGGCCCCAATTGCAGCACTGCGAGAAATGCTTTGTGATGATAGATTATTAATTAATGATTAAAGATAACATAACTTGACCGAACTACAAAGTAAGTCTCACTTCAATTAAGGCTGCTAGAAATTTATATTAACCAATTAGGTGCATGTGTGTTTTTGAAGAAAATAAGTTAAAAAGTTTTTTAAAAGATTCAAAATCAATCATAAAACTCCCTTATTTTCTCCAAGTGCGGGGACATGCAGATGTGGGCGCCGTTGCCGCAACATCGAGAGCGCGGAAATCCAGACATTCCAGAATCGGGCCGCTAAAGTGCTCTCCCTGGCTATATCTCGCTCTCCGCGCACACACACATGATCGAGTTGGATCCGATTCGACAACTCCACTCCCCCACTCCCTGGCCAAGCGGGTGAGTGAGTAATGCGGCGGCGGCGGCGTCTGCTCGACTCGTTTCGATCGATGCAAATGGCTCTGCTGTAATTCCGATCGGGGCAATCTCCGGTCGAGCGGTTATCAGTTGACCGCGGCCACTGGGGGCCATTGCGTCATCTGGCTGGGCGCACTCTGTTTGCGTATAGCGATCGTGACCGAGTCCGTAATGAGATCCGCACACAAATTGCGCCGCCTGAGGAAATCACTTTCACTCTCGTTTTCGTCGCCGGAACATAATCCGCCAGGTAGATCACACTTAGTTCACCAAGATGTTGCGTCGGTTGGCTTTCCTGCTGCTGCTCCTGGGAGGCAGCCTGGTGCAGGCTCACTATTATTACGACTACGGCTACTGGGAGATCAACGAGCCACCACCGCTCTGCTCTGACTATGAGATGCTGGTGGTTAACACCCACCAGTGCGTGAGACGCTGCAACATTGTCTGCCGGAACGGCATCTGCTTCGAGGACGGACCCTGCCCCTGTGCCGACCAGTATATGGGGGCGAATCGGGACGGACTGGTCTGTGCCGCCGAGTGCTTGCCCGGGTGCCAGGCGGCCGGTGGCTACTGTGCTGCCCCGGATCTGTGCGTGTGCCGCAAGGACAGGCACTACTACTTCGATCCTCTGTCGCAAAAGTGCCGGCATAGGGCTGCCCGTCTTCTGGATCCCTGCCTGGGGTAAGTGAGCTATCTATGAGTGGAGTGGAGTAACAGGAAGATGTCCTTTGCAGGCGCTGCACTCATGGCACCTGCTCCTCCGACGGCCAGTGCACCTGTGCCCAGGGCTACGAGCTGCGGGCCACCCTGCTCCACGGGCAACAGTGCATGCCCATCTGTGATCAGTGAGTTTTAAGTTTTAACGAACTGTAGCCTCTACTTATTCTCGCTCATCTCTTCCAGTGACTGTGGACCCCATGCCTACTGCTTCGCGCCCAACTTGTGTGCCTGCCGGCACAAGCATCTCCATTATGCTCGCAACGGCATCTGCTCCAGGGACTATTGACCCTGGGATCAAGTCAGCTGCAACAGCCGGGGGCTGTTTTAGGTTCCCGTTAACGTCTTCCAGCCGAAATTGCTGAATTTCCGGGGTTTGTAAATATATAGTCTTGATTTCTTATTTATTTAAATTAAATTAATTTTGGTTTAAGCAAAATATTATCTTCTAATCACATATTAAGAGAGTCCCCAAACCGATGTACCCCACCTTTGCAGGGTACTAGTTGAGAGAGAGAGAGCCCCAAGCTCCCCAAAAAAAGACTTCGAGAGCGGAAGAGAGAGATCTTGGCCAACAAGTTTTGTTGTTGCCGCTCCCTCCACGCCAAATTACATAGCGATTTTGTTATTGTTTATAACAGATCAGACACATGGAAGGCCCGTCGCTAAAAATTTAAATTAATTACATAAATACTATGTGTATATATCCGATAGCCAGCAGATCGGCGGAGAATCAAGAGCGAAGCTAGGCAAAGGCATGCGTACGTGTTCTCCATAGGCGTCGCCATCGAAAGTGAAAATGTCAAGGGGAAGGGTAAACAATTTAAAAATGAAAAGAATAATATTTTTAAAATTTTATTTTATTGTTATTACTGTTATTATTATTGACCCAAGAGGGATGAATGTTTGTATACAAGAGCTGCTTCTATTTGCGATAAGAACTGAGTTTTAAATTCCCCATGTTTGCCTTTCCAAATTGGGGTGTTCCAGCACAGGGTGCTCCAAGTGCAGGGTATTCAGGTTCTTAGATAAAGCCACAGCAAGCAAGCCCAAGAAAGCAGAGCAGTTGACGTCGGCGGCGGCGTCATTTTTAGCTTTGCGCGTGTGGCGTGTTTTTGTTTTGTTGTTGTTCCATTGGAGGCGGGCCTCTTGTTGTTGGCGACATCGCATAGTGGGAAATTAGTATCTAGTTTATTAAATACTAAATTAAAATATATAAATATATATTAAACAAATTAAATATTAATTTATTTAGGTTATTTGTTAGAGAAAAGAATAGTAAGACTTAAAACCCGTGAACATATGGATATTTATTTTGTTATAAAATGGAATGTAGTTTATTAAATACTAAATTAAATATATATTAAAAAAAATTTAAAACAATTAATTATTAAATTATATTTCTTATTTTACTAGCAGGTTTAAATAAAAAGTTCGTGCATATTTCTTTTCAATATTTATTTTGGTTTATAATAAAAAAATTCCTTTACAAAATAGTAGATATACAATTTTATAACAAGAAAGAAAGCTAACTTTGGCCAGCCAAAGTTTGTATACCCTTGCAGGTAACAATTAAAATATATCATAACTAAGTCAAAAATGCATTAATTTCGATTCGGAAAGCAGTTTTGAGTTAGTTTTTATTAATTTAAAAAAACTGCATATCAAATTTAAAATTTTAAACTAATTTTAATGATGTAACCCCTTATGAAATTTCGCAAAAATGGCCAAAAATCTATTTCTTCCGGACATGTCTAGAAAGATTCGCATGTTAATGCTAATCAAGAATATATATGGTTTATGGGGTCGGAAATGATTCCTTGACTTAGAAAAATATTATTTTGTATTATAAAATCGGATTTTTTATATTAAAAAACTTCTTAATTTTTTTTGAATTAAAAATATCATAACTCGGCCAAAAGAGCATTAATTTTAAATCGGAATACTGTTCTGTGCAAGATTTTCTACAGTTAATAAATCTGCATACTTCATTTAAAAATTTTGAAAATTCAATTTTTTATCAATATCAAAAATTTTAACGATGTAACCCTTATAAAATTTTGCAAAAATGGCCAAAAAATCGATTTCTTTCGGACATGTCTAGAAAGATAGAAAGATTGATGCTGATCAAGAATATATATGGTTTATAGGGTCGGAAACGTCTCCTTCACTGCGTTGCAAACTTCTGACTGAAATTAT
>VNJY01008130.1:0-25205 GCA_008042715.1 Drosophila bocki | reverse complement strand
AAAATTCACAGACCGACCGCTTACCAACTGGGCCACTGAGGCAAATCAAACACTAATGTCGGGAACGTAAATACATACAGTTCCAAGGACAGAGAAAACAAAAAAAAAATGTATCTCCCTCTCTGAGCTAAAAATAGTTTTTTTAAGAATGGTCGTAAGAGCGAGACGGCACTATGACTTCCATTTTTGTGTGAGAAAAAAAGAGACAACACTAGAAGCCGTCTCTTCTGAATTTTTAAGATTAACTAAAATCTTAATTTACGATTTTTATTTCTTAAAATGAATCATTTTCGGTATTACTTTATGATTTTTTCTTCTTCTTATTAGAATATTTGGTCTTTTTTTAAGATTTTTTTTTTAAGAATGCCAAAAAATGTGCAAATCTTAAAAGTAGATTATTTTGTTCGTAAATATACCCTGAAAAATCTCCTTTCTAGAATTTTTGGTCTTATAGTAAGATTTTAAATTAAGAATGCGCAAAATCTCAAAAGAAGATTTTATTTTTTTTATCAGTGTACTATTGCAGCAATTGCCTATAGACAACAATTTAAATGTAAAGAATATGTTTGGTGAATTTGGTGAATTGCAATGGTGTCATAATATATTGTCTGACATGAAATTTTAATTTTTGTATTAATTAAACCTATGCACTATGGGGAGGAAAGATTAAATCAGCGATTTAATTCAATTTTCAACTTTTCAATTCAAATTTATTATTATATATTATTTTTAATATATTTTGTGTTGTTTTAATTCTTCCGATGAACTTTTAATAATTTTATAGAACGTAAAACAAAAATAAATAAACAACAAGAAATTATTTTAGATAGCCCTAGTTAGAAGCCTTTGTTCCACTATAAGTCTGCGCAGAGTGTGGGTGAGTGGGGAATGAGCATATATGAACCTAGGTATTAGGGTAAGAAGGATTCTATCACTGTGGACGATCAGTTAAACGTTCAGCTTAGGATTGTTCGATCGCAAAAAGCGGAATTATTTTGATACTCAATATCGATATTTATGAAACAATTTTCTTATGAAAAATACATTTTTAAATTATAAAAATTTGCTAAATTTTTTCAAGTGATTTCAATATTAATTACCTTTTTAACTTATCTTTTTACCTACCTTTACACTTATTTTTTATTTTTTATATTTTAATAGACTGTTTTTTTCTATATATCCCACAGTGCAATGGCCAAAGCGCTCTCAGCTCTTGTGACCGAGTAAAAAGTATATAGAGACAAAAAACGACCCTAACAGAAAGTTCAATTGAAAGTGAAACTTTGTAGAAACAATGAAACGAAAAAAGCGGCTTTTCATTTATGAAATCAAGAAAAACGTGACAAGAGAAATTGTTCCATAATAAAGGTATTTGAAAATAATATATTTGTACATTTCCAAATATGTGTTTGCAATGACAATCCATAACAAGAACCAAATATGTACATTTACCCAGGTACTAGATGACTAGGTACTCCTTTTTTGAAAAAGTTTAAGTCAATTAATTAAAATTTAATGGTTATTGCCATGGAATATTTTTTAGAAATTAGAATCAAAATAAAAATAATTAAATGCTCCGGTTTTAAATTAAGTGTGATAATTAAAAAGCATTATTGAAAACATGAGTAATTTTTTCATTCGTATTTAAAATAAAATCCAACATTTTTTAAGTTTAACTAATGACTTAATTTATAAAAAACTTATAAATTTAACAACAATAAAATAAATTTAGAAAAAATATGAAAGAAAGCACATGTTAATTTTATTTTATTCTCTGATGTTTCAGGTGTATTACTGCATTACTAAATTAGCTATAGGTTACTTTATTTATAAAAAAATATTTTAATGCTCCTTAGAGTTGATTTGAATCTAACCTTCAGGATAATTGCAAATCTACCACCCCTGTTAAAGTTTCCGACAGGAAAACTCGCACAATTTTTTTTCGTTTTTTGTTTGTGTTAATTAATCAATTGGCAATTAAATACAGTTTTAAACTCACAACAGTTTTTAATTTTTTTTTTTTAAATAAAACAAGAAAGAAAGCTAACTTGGGCACGCCGAAGCTTATATAGACTTGCAGTTCGCAATTGAATCTTTAAGAATATCTCAATTTGGTCAAATAAATGAAAAAACTAACAGGAGATATATAAAATATGTATATTTATACATAGCATATAATTATTTGGTTTGGATTAAATTTCATAAACATTATTTTTAAGTCGTACATAAACACTATATTTTTGGTATAAAATATCTAATATACCTAATATATATCAATCACGTGTCACGATGTTTGTCCGCGATGGATTGTCTATTTCGAATACGGTTAGAACTTGAAAACGGCTAAACCGAATCAGCTGATTTTTTTTTTAGTTAAACCTCAGAGCAGGGAAGAGTATAAATGCGCCTTGTCGACGTAGCCGTGTCTTATATCGCGCAATTCAGATAATGCAAAATTATTTTGCATAAGATACTCAAAATTAATTCTAGCTTCCAAATGACGTCATTTGGGGCAACTAAAATTTGGATCTTGCATCCTATGGACGTAATTTTGAAACTACATTAAAAATACAAGGCAAGAAGTACCATAGGGTTCCTATGATGGTGCCATTTTAGTCCTGTAACCTGTATTATTTGGAATCACTCGGAGAGTTTTGAGAGGCTTTGACGGTATATCGTCTCGAGTGAAGCTTTGAGATCCACAAATATCCACTATTTTTACTGAGATAAGTCTTTGCGATTGAGGAGAGAACGATTAACCTGTCAACCATCAAACAATTCTTCCGTAAACCGAACTGGAACTCGCTGAGTACTCGGTTAGCTGTAAGCCGTCTGTGCAATATACATATACGCAAGCAGTTTTATGGACGCATTCAGACGAGATATTCCTCAGTAATTGCCAACTGTTAAGGTGTCTCCTTTGTTAGAAATTGAGCATATTATGATTTCCTTAAAGCTACTAGGGGTGCAATCAGTAAACAAAAGTAGTTGAACGCCGCTGTCGACATCTGAACACACTGAGGCGTCGCATGCTTGTAAAACTCCGTTCTCACCTCTCTGTCTGAGATTAGTCGATCCAAGTTATCATCCGTATACATTGGGAGTGCATAAGAGATTTCGGTAGCTGGGTTGTTGACGTAAGGGGTCGTTTGAAGTGCTCCGCAAGACTAAGCCTCTGGCTGTATCTGCCAGACGCCAAAATTCCTTACTACTTCTTTGCTTCAGTTGGCAAAGGTTATTAACAGTGAGACTGGCTCATACTGGTGGTATGCACTCCTAGGTTCGGGGGTATTAAGCGTCCTATAGGTTTATTTGTGGTCGAGGTTGTGAGGTGACGACGTGATAAGTTCCTAGCTGCATTTCTGAGAAGAACCAGTTATCATTTACAGTTTAAGTAAACGGGAAACACCTGATAATTTCCACCAGCTTTACGAAGGGAAATAATGTGTTGAAGTCATATATTAGCAAAATTAGCAAAGCTGTACTTAATGATCCTTGAATATCAAGGTGTTTTTCGCAAAGGCAAGGAGCTCGCCTGGCTTCCTCCTGGAGGCATCTTCTAGCGATGCCAAAACCGGAGAGCCTATGTATCTCATTCTTGCCCTCGTTAGAGCCGGACATTTGCAAATGAGATGCTCCAAGGTTTCGGTTGCCTCGGATTTATCATATTTCCGGCATTTGGCGTTGTCGGTTGTCGGAATACCCACTAACATTCTGCAGTCCTTCCGCGGAAGATGCAGCACGTAGCCTGCCTTGAGGGTGTGAGCATCCTTATCCCCGGGATGGTGCTTTTTGAGGCGCAGGTATAAGCTACCCATGCCCCACACCACCTTCCCGTATCTGGGATAGAGGATGTCCTCTGCCTCCTTGTTTTTCTGGAGGACTGCACTTTACTACCCTCCATGGGTGATGGGGTCGCAGAACCTTCCAGTCCGCGGTTGGTATAACCGGATTATGACGCTGTAGCAGCTTCAGCGCCAGGTCCCCTTGGATTGCGATGGGAAAGAGTATCTTCGCCTTTGGAATGGATGGGAATAGCTCCTGGTGCACCAGCTCCAGCTTGGCACCCTCCCATGCGCCTCCAACTGGCCGACCGCTTGCGTCAGCCACTTTCTCGTCGGGTCATCCATGCACTTAGACACCATTCTGACACCATTTAGCCACCCACCACCATCAAAGGTGGGCATGGGAGCTTCGGGATCTTCCTCCATCCGTGCATTCAATGACTCAACGAGCCGCGCATGCACCATCTTTCACCGCGCCTCGGTCATTTTGCCGGCTTCATCGCTTCTGTCAATGAGTGCCACGATCAGATGTCGTTTGGTCACCTCACTGACTTTTGCGGTCTTGTTGGTCTTGTTGGTTTTTCGCCATTTTGGGAGGGCCTGCCTTCTTCCATACAGGCGCTCTCGGCTGAGCGTTGCCTTTTGTTGGCAAGCGTCTCCTCCACCTTGTTGGCGAATCTGGCTGTCGATATCATGTGGGGGAGTTTGGCGAAGTGAAGCCTCCACTCAGCGATCTTCTCCTCGGCCCAGTTAAGCTTTACCTTCTCCACTGGGGATAGGGCGGCTTTTTCCTGGAACCGATTCTTGATGGGGAGGGCAGCCTTGTACAGCGCCTTGGCCTTCATTCCCTCGCTTGACCGCTTTGGCCCGTCCCTGCGCTGGGAGCTGGTGCCTGGTTTCGGTGAGTCTTTCTTCCTTTTTTTTTGGAGAGCTGCACGCTCTCAAGGTCCGAGTCTGTATCGACTATGGCACGTGAGCGGCTCAACTTCCCCTGAGTCGTTTTTTCGGAAGTAGCGTTGCAACTGACATGACCGTGTAACCACTGGCGACAAGCAGAGAGGATTGCCTCCCCCCCGTGCCCGCCGGTGGTAGCGGTGACGCCTTCCACCGACGTTTGAGCTAACATCCCAGCCCTGGTTTCTTCCTTTATACCCTCCAAAATGGTTTCTTTTTCGGGGGTACCACCCAGTTGCGTTTTATGCCTGCCACCAGGCACCTCCAGCCATGGCTAATGGTTCACATCTTTCGGCTTTTTGGGCAGAAGGAATTGAACCGTAGCCGTTGCTGTATTATCGCGGACGGGGCAGTGCCCAGCCGGCATCGTCGCACAATGGGGTTTTTGACCACTTTATGTGGCATTTAATCATTTTTTAAAAGTGCTTTAATTAAAAAGAAAATATTGGGATTGTATTAACAAAACATGGAACTGTTATGCCCTCATACTCAAAATGTTAATACTTAACAGCATATGTTAGCAACAGAGCTGTTGCATCCGAAAGCGCGTCTGCTAAGTTTGTAATTTTTAGGAAGTGATCTTTGAAATTAAACTATTCGCGTAAGACACCATTTGCAAAGGAAAAAACTAATGAACACTGATTTCACAGGTTTTAACTACATGTTAAATGTATTAATTGTTTAAATTGTGCGTGTTTATACTGACATTTTGTCATTTTATAAATGCACCTTAAGCTGAATTTTGAGAAACAAATTTCAACTTTGGGAAGAGTTTTGAAATAGAAGTTCGCATTAGTTTTCACTGCGTCCAAGTGGATGTTGTAGCGTTGTCAATTCTGAGCAAAAATCAGTTAGTCTTATTGTGCACTTGTCCGCACTATTGGTGCAATTTGAATTTTTCTTAGATTACCTCACTGTGTTCAACGCCAATTTGGTAGCTGTTTGTATGGAAAAACACTGAATTCCGGTCTTTTGGATATTTTAGTTCCTAGGGAAAGCGATGTCCGATTGCTATATCGTGTTAAAATAGCAACAAAATTAAGCTCCCTAAATTTCATTAATTTATCTTTACTTTTACCCGATCGTTCCTATGGGAGCTATAGGATATAGTTTCCTGATCCGAACGATTTTCATACTATATGTGGCTAGGATCAAATAATGATGATTGGTAAAGTTTCATGTCGATATCTCCAAAACTGACCGAGTTATTAATTAATGCCACAAAAACTGGTCAAAAACCCCATAGTGCGTCGGGGAGGGTTCAGATGGAGTTTGTTAATGTGTTTGAAATGTCATACATTTTTCGTAGGTGGCACCAAAATCTTTGCTATAACGCATTATGCGGCCAACGATCATTTTCTGTGGCATTAATTAATAACTTTAAAACGAATTAATATTGTTAGGATTTATTTTTTAGTCAAATTTAATTAATTAATTTTCTGTAATATGACTTGGATGAATAAAGATTTAGTTAACCATGAATAACAAGAAAGGAAGCTAACTGCGGAACGCCGAAGTTTGTATACCCAAGCAGTTTGCAATTGGATCATTAAGAATCGATTCATCCTGGTTAAATTAATAGAACAAATTTATAAAAGTTGTATATATTTTAGATTTGAAATATCTAATATGATAACCATTATAACGTTTCGTTTTTGATGAAATCGGTGCTCCGGTTTCCGAAAACGGAAGATTTTTTCGATTTGAAAAACAAGCACCTTTTTTTGGCCGGAATGAAAAGTAAATTGTTTTTTTTTTTAATATGAAATCAGATCTTATTTAAAAAATAGTTTACTCAGTGGTCTATTGATGTTTATTCCACACCACCATAGGATCATTCTGGCACGTAGTTATTTTATAAACATTAATAGACCACTGAGTAAATTATTTTTCTCTTTTAGTAAATAAGATTTGATTTCATATAAAAAAGCCATAGTTTTTATTCCGGACAGAAAAAGGTGCCCGCTTTTTAAATTAAAAAATCGTTCGATTTCGAAAACCGGATCACCGATTTCTAGTTTGCTGAAGAGTCGGCTGTTTATGCTAATTAAGAATATATATACTATATAGGGTCGGAAATATATTCTTTACTGCGTTGCAAACTTCTGACTAAAATTTTAATAGTCTGCAGGGGTGTGATAAATAATATTCCACAAAGTATTAAACATTTTTCCAATAAGATGAAAATATAAAAAGTTTTGGTAAATAGATAAATCAGAACTGGCCGAAAAACGAAACTATAAATAGCTATCTCCGGAATTCTAACTTTGTTGATTTTTAAAAGTTTATTTTGCATACTTTCAGAATTACAGTTTTTAGTTTATTTCAGTTTCGGGATAAATTTTATATGTACTTAGATTTATTCCTTAACTTGGATTCATGAAATTCTCTAAGTGCATTTATTCTTAACTCAAAGGCACAACATATGCAGTATATGTATATATGTATATACTGTTTAAGAATTTAATACAACAGAAGAATTTTTAAAGCTGTTTACTTGTCAATTATTCCATTGGCTAATTTGTTTGCTAAGGAATCCAAAATTGACGTTGGTATAATTCTTAGACAGCATTTAGGCTTCACTTTCAAATTGAAGGTGGTAGTTTCAATATCAAACTACGGCATTGTAAAATCAAAATGCTTTTAATCGACCAAGGTTGGTCTCTTGTTATAACTGCTATAAGTAAGTATTAAAATTCTTTTAGGAATGCGGTTAATCTTAGTATCCTATTTAGTTGGAAGACATCTGAATGAAAGTACAGTCTGCATCTTTTTGAATGAGAAATTTGTGATCCAACTCCAACAAATTGAACAATATACAAGTTTAGTATTAATAAATATAAAATCATTAAGCGAAGCATTTGATCGGGATGTGGTGAATGCAGGATTAAAAAAGGATAACTTGCAAGACGAAAATGGTAATGAGCTTCTGCTTAAAATTACAATATCCATTGAGGTTACACACTGTCAGGTAAAACGTTTTATTATATTGTTGTATAACTTTTGTAAATCGTTTGATCGTATTGTCATTGGTCAGGCATTTGTTGTATTTGGTCCTGATATTATACGTTTTGTGGATGCTTTTACCAAGGCTTCAATGTATTCAATATGGCGATCCTTATATAACAAATTCGTTTTCGCATATAATGCAAACGAGTTCAAAGAAGAGCTGAGCAAAAGAACGTTTTTCGAGGGTAATTATTATAGTCCTCCCTTTCTGCACCGCCTTTCTTTAATTTATTTCAGACCAAGCAAACCTTCTTTTTGTTGTACGAGACTATGCAACCGGTACTGTTTTCGACATTAAGACCAACAAATATGTGGGACCCAGAGCAGAAAATCCAGCGCAGCTAAGACTTCTTGATAGATACTATGTCTCCGAACAAAGATTTCAGGATGGAAAATCTCTTTTCCCGGACAAACTTCAGGATTTGAAGGGACGCGAAGTCACAATTGCTGGGTTCCACTACCCTCCATACACCGTTATTAAACAAGTAAGATTATTATAATATTAAATTATAATATAGAGTTTAAAAGGTGTAGGGAGACCCTATTATTCGATTAGAATAAAATTACGTTAAGTTCTCTGTTCGAACTGGGCCGCTTTTATGACGAGTAAAAAACTACAGTGGAGTATACTCCATTGTGGGATTCTTAGTAAACGATGTCTCGTATATTACTTAATACATGATTACATAACTGCACATTTACCCAACTGGTACCATGAGAGTAGAGGACATAACTTACAGGTGTTAAAAAGTCGATTTCCAAAAATACCTCATCAACATATAGGTCGGTGCTGTTGATGATCGATAACAGTCCATACAAATTACTGATGAAATTAACATGGGCATGTCATCAGTAAATCGTAAATCAGTAAATAATGTTAAAAAAAAATGTTTTTTCGTTGATAGCCTAGTTTGTGACACGTATACGGGCACAAATGACTATTAGTAAGAACTAGAATAAAATAGGAATAGGAACATTAGCGATATAGAAAAATGGATCGGCGATATTATGAAAAACATTTGAATTGAATGAGCTGAGGGTCCCACTGGACCGATCGGAGGCTGGCCACACTATTAGGGCAGGATCCGCACAAGACTCTGGGCACACTGAAACATCCTCAGGGCTTATATAAGGCGGGCCACGACACTGGAGAATTCACTTAGCAGCCGACTGCGATTGGGTCGAGTTAAGCTCCTCAGTAGTTAGCAGCGAAGTCACTTTTTCCTATAAATAAATCGTAGTTAGAATCTCTCTGTGATGACTTTCGAGCCCAATGGCCGACTCTCGAGTCCGAATCTCTCAGCTGACTTTCGAGTCCGAAACTCTGCTGATTTTGGAGTCCGAACTTCTCTGTTGACTCTCGAGTCCGAATCTCCGCGCCGACTTTCAAGTCCGAACCTCTGCTGACTTTGGAGTCCAACAACAACTTCTTCGTGCTGATTTCGAGTCCAACAACCATTTTCTGTGCTGACTTTTGAGTCCAAGAACAATTTTCTGTGTTGACTTTCGAGTCCAACAACAAGTCTCTCTGTGCTTCGAATCCGACATCAACTTTGTTCTGTTGACTTCCGAGTCCAACAATAACGGGGGTCTGTTGACTTTCAAGTCCGGACACATCCCCTCGTGGATGACTTTCGAGTCCGAATAACCTATCTTCTGGCGGAACTATCGGTATCTTCCCTACCGGACAGCCGCAAACCAGGACGAGGGGGCATAATCCTCTAGCGTTCTACTCTGGGACTGGGTCGGGGTCTTTTACAGCAACCACGCCTGAACCAAATCAATTCCTGAACGGACCCTGGCCGTCCCGCGAGCTATCCGAGGACCGACAGACCGTCACAAGTTTTTATTCCCTTGCAGGGTATTATAATTTCAGTCAGAAGTTATCAACGCAGTAAACCCCTATAAAGTATATATATTCTTAATCAGCATCAACAGCCGAGTCAATCTTGCCATGTCCGTTTGTCCACCTGTCCGTTTCTACGCAAACTAGTCCCTCAGTTTTAAAGAAATTTGAATGAAACTTTTCATATAGTCTTCTGAATACTCTCACTGCTATATATGTCGGAACGGGCCGGATCAGACGACTATATCATAGCTGCCATACAAATGATCGAAAAATTTTTAGAAAAATATTTTTATCATCTTGGGGATATGGCCAACTTCGCTTTTAATTTTATGAAAATCGGACGACTATATCATATAACTGCCATAGAAACGATCGGTAGATGTAGAGAAAATGTAAAACTTTAATTCTCAAACTGTAAACATAATACGTATAGGTAAAGTGTAATGAAACAACGATTTTTACGTGTTTTCAGTATTTAAATTTATAATATAAATATCAAAGCCAAATTATTATATGCTATGTTTAAATATACTACTTTTATATATTTCCTTTTATTTTTTCTATTAGTTTAGCTAGAATAGCTCGTTTCTTATTGATCCAATTGCAAACTGCAAGGGTATACAAACTTCGGCGTGCCGAAGTTAGCTTCCATTCTTGTCTTACATGTTTTTGAGAAGCAGACCATATCAGAAGACATTTTAGTGACTTACTACTGTAGAAAAGTTGCATGCACACGCGAAGTAAACGGGAACTATTAAAAACACCAAATATGAAATGTTAATAAGTCCCGGTGGCTTTTAAGGCAAATTCTGCACAAGTCGAGACCGCAAGAAAAAAACACTTCCGTTCACTTCGGAGGAAGAATAGACAAAGGGTACAGCTTATGCGGATGACATAAGCATAATTATCGACCCTCAGCTCGATCATGGAAACAAGATATGTAAGTGGGCGGAAAAGGTAGGACTCAGTATCAACACATTATATATTACATTTACAGGTTTTCAGTAACAGTTTTACGTTCACAGCTGATTCCTATGGAAGCTATGTATATGTCATATGATAGCGTTTTCTGAAATAATGTCATATCTTAAACTAGAAGAAAATATGTTGAAAAACATGATTACTTATAATTTTGTTCTAAAATTTCTTTGGTCGTTTTTATGACACTTTTATGATAATTAGTCTAACTCGGCCCGTTCCGACTTATACACTAGTGAGAATATTAAGAAGAATATCTGCAAACTTGTATTCAGATAGCATTAAAATTAAGGGACTAGTTTGCGGCTTTTATATACCTACTTTATAGCCGCTGAAAAAAATATAATCGGTAGAAAGAATGGTTTAAGAAGGGAATTTAGGATTAAGGAATATAAAAAGGCAAAATGGACAAACTGAAAACTTAATCCTTTGACCTTCTACATCCACAGAGCACTAACGCCAATGCTCGTGATATAAATGTACCAGAGGATTCAGATCTCAGGAATGTCTATATCGATGGTACTGAAACTCGCATTGTCTTAACTTTCTGTGAACGATATAACTGCAGAGTTCAAATCGACACATGTAAGTAAATAATCAATAAACCTCAAATATAACTATATTTATTTGTGTTATATTATTTACTAATTTTTTTTAAACGTTTGAAAAACATCAGGCCTGCTCCGGTAATCGAAAACGGCAAGATTTTTTCGTTTTCGTTTTTGAAAACGAGAAATTGGTGCTCCGGTAATCGAAAACGAAAGATTCCTTCGATTTGAAAAACGGGCACCTTTTTCTGGTAAATGGCTTTTTTTATATGAAATTAGGTCTTATTTACAAAAGGAAAAAAATAGTTTACTCAGTGGTCTATTGATGTTTATTCCACACCACCATAAGATCATTCTGGCAGGTAGTTATTTTATAAAAAAAAATTTTCTGACCCCACCTCAGATTTGACAACAAAATTTTTGCCGTGTTCAACCAGTTTTCTCGGTTTGGCGATAGGTCGATAAGATCGCCGCAAAAAGTTATCGCCAAGGTTGCCATATTGTTGGTGGAACGAAACAGCCAGTTAAAAATACTTATAAAATATAAATGAATACATTAATAACTTTAAAGGAGCGCCAAAATGGTTGTTTATAAATAATCCTATTTAATTTTATTACTTAAATGGTCCAAATTAACCAAATAATTATTTGAGACCACCGGAATTAAAACTGTGAAAAGTGTGGTAGCATCTTAGGTGCCTAGATTTGCTTAAATCGACAATTTTTTGCCTTTTTCTGGCTTAGAAAAAGGGAAATTGTAAATATAATAGGCAGTACTTTACGTTGTTTGGTTATTACCAACAACACAAGTTAGCTGCTTGAGCAGTGAGAAACGATGAGAAAACGAAACATTCCGATAGCAGAAATTTGCCGAAAACCGGAGCAGCTAAAAACGAAAACGGTTCGTTTTGCCCAAAACGAAATCGAAAAAATTTTACGATTACCGGAGCAGGCCTGCATGTCTTTGCGTAAAAGCGCATTGTAGACATCTTGTGTTTGAATCTGTACAAAATCCTACTTATGGTAAACAATACATGTCAATATCGAAAAAATGTGTATTTTTCGATCGTTGACAGTATGACAGAATTAGGGCAAAGTCGTCCAATATTCGGTTTGATTAAACTCACTATCTATCTAATTAACAAAACAAGCAAAAAATAATATTCAGGCCTGCTCCGGTAATCGTAAAATTTTTTCGTTTTCGTTTTGGGCGAAATCGTACGATTTTGTTTTTAGCTGCTCCGGTTTTCGAAAAATTTTTGCTATCGGAATGTTTCGTTTTCTCTTCGTTTCTTATTGCTCAAGCACTTGACTTGTTCTTTTGGTAAAAAGCAGACAACGTGAAGAACTGCTTTTTATATTTGCGATTGCTTATTTTAAAGCCGGGAAAAGGCAAAAAATTATGGAGTTAAGCAAATTTAGGCATTTAAGATGCTGCCACATTTTTCACAGTTTTAATTACGCTGATCTCAATTAATTATTTGGTCAACTTTGACCATTTAAGCAATCAAATTAAATAGCATTATTTACAAACAACAATTTTGGCTCTCCTTTAAAGTTATTAATGTATTCATTTATATTTTATACGTGTTTTTAACTGACTGTGTTATTCCACCGACAATATTGCAATCTTGGCGATAACTCTTTGTGATGAACTTATCGACCTATCGCGAAAACGAGAATTCTTGTTGAACAAAATTTTGTTGTCAAATCTGAGGTGGGGTCAGAAATAAATTTTTTATAAAATAATTACCTGCCAGAATGATCTTGTGGTGGTGTGGAAGTAACATCAATAGACCACTGAGTGACCTATTTTGTTCCTTTTGTAAATAAGATCTGATTTTATATAAAAAAGCCATTTACTTTTCATTCAAATCGAAAAACTCTATCGCTTTCGATTACCGGAGCACCAATTCTTGTTTTCAAAAACGAAAACGAAAAAATCTTGCCGCTTTCGATTACCGGAGCAGGCATGATTAACTTTAAAATAATATTAACTTAAAATAAATAAATAAGGAAAATAGGCTTTTTCTGTAGCGGCGAAGTTTTAATACCCTTCTAGTTAGCAATTAGATCACTAAAAATATGGATTTGGGACAAATGCAATAAATAACCCTAATACTGTCTTCCCACACAGCACATTTGTGAGGAACGTTTGGGATTTTTCACAAATGTGAAACTCGTGTTCCCACACAACATTAAAGCACATTCAACATCCGAACAGCTGATCGATCATCTGTGGCTCATGAAAACGTAAACAAAGGCTGTCGAATTGGCAGTTGCAAATTTGAAATGGAGCATTTACCAACTATTTTGGCTGTTGTACAACAGCAAAAGGCACAGATTGCGTCAGAATTTATCCGCACTAAATTTAAATGAATTAAATGACAAGGAATTTTAGTTTTTCTAATGATTTTTCTCTAACAAAGAGCAAATTCCCCGAAGAGTGTCTATAGGTGGTATAGGCATCCAAAATCTTTAAAGAGGTAGGCGGTTTATATTAAATAGTAACAATTGGGGACATATTGGGGCAAGAATAGACAGAAAAAACGCCAACAACTATTTTGGGCATGCTTGTAGCTTTGGCGCCACGTTTTAAATTCCATATCTCATTTGTTCCTCGCCAATTTGTTTACATTTTCGTGGTGAATGGTCAAATTAAGAAGAAGAATCAGAGTTGCACCGAAAAACTATCGCCTAACTATCGCCAAACAAACCGTGGTTAGATTTTTGTTGAACTAACGCCGGTCCATTTGGGAAAATTCGGAACGGCAAAACCTTATGGAACATTTCTTCAACGGATGTTGAATGTGCTTTAATGTTGTGTGGGAAGACCCTATAACATGAGAGACTGAAAATGAATATATTTAAAAGCTCTGAACTTTTGTTCATTTGTTTTCTCATACAAATTGGCTTTTTGACTTGACTTATGATATTGTATAAAGTAATCCGATCTTTACAAAATTTAAAACAATTTTTAAAAAACATAGTAAATAAATATATTACGACGATATAGGTGCCCCGTCTCGATCTCTTTAAGGCGCTTAATTGTCCAGCCGAACTTCAGATTGGTGCGCTTGCATTTGCAACCGGGGCGGATTTCTAAAAATCACCACCCCATACAGGGAGCAATCGAATGTAGGTCACATAAAAGACATCCTGTATTCACAGTTGAGTACCATTGAGCTTCCAACCGTGTACTACGATGGTTGTCGCGCACATAAACCACCTCAATTTCAGGCCATTAAGCTTTCGACAAGATGCGTTAATTGTGGGTCCCTGAGGCGTCCCCTATATGCTTCATAGGTGGTAGGTTGAGTGCCACTGGATGAATAACTCTAATAGAAACAACCGATCGTGCCTCCTCTTACCAAAAGACAGTTTGCAGCTAAGAGAAACTGCAACAATTGTGGTGTACCGATGTAAGAGAGCAATCTTAGCGGAAGAAGTAATTGTTGGCGAATACAATTACGATAGCGCGACATATTGGTGCGAGTTTTATCAACTGAAAGAATGCATTCAGAAGCAACACCCCTAATCACTGCTTCCAGCGCGGTAGCGATCCGACAAAATCGGTTTTAAAATATAGGTATTAGGTATAAAAACTGATTGGCAGATCAGCAATTCCCATGTATTCTGACCATGACCTGATCAGCAGGTGTACGTCCCACATCGTTAGTGTGAAAGGAAAATTAATTGTATTATTATTATTTTACTTATTTTTGTATTAATTTTATATTTTAGTTTAAACACATCATTATTATAGTATACATATGTATATATATATATCTATATCTTTGGCTACATACATAATTGAAATACAAAACTAAAAATAAATTTCTTATTTACTTATTTTACTATTATAGCTGACGCCAACGACTGGGGTACCATATATCCAAATATCTCTGGGGATGGTGCACTAGGTATGATCATTAAAAACAAAGCAGATGTCTGCATTGGAGCTATGTACTCGTGGTTCGAGGACTACAGATACCTAGATCTCTCCATGTACCTCGTACGATCCGGCATAACATGCCTAGTTCCTATACCGATGCGACTAGCTGGTTGGTATATCCCACTGGAACCTTTTCAAGCAACTCTTTGGTCTGCGGTGTTTTTATGTTTATGTATAGAAACAGTGGGTTTGATTCTAGCATATAGGAGCGAGCAGCAACTGTACTTGACACCAAGCGAACGCGTTGGATGGTGGAACTGTGCGAAATTCGGAATGTCAACTACCTATAAACTTTTAATATCACAATCTGGAAATAGCAAAGCACATTCAATTACAGTCCGTGTGCTCCTTTTTGCTTGTTTTCTTAACGACTTAATTATTACCAGCATATATGGGGGCGGCCTTGCCAGTATATTAACCATTCCCAGCTTGGACGAAGCGGCTGACACTGTGCAACGTTTACGCTCTCACCAATTACAATGGGCCGCCAATTCTGAGGCATGGGTGTCAGCCATACGTGGTTCTGATGACGTGAGCTCTTTTACACTTACAGTTCTAATATATACATATATAACTTACGAAATTTATTTCGCAGCCTTTAGTCCATGACTTGTTAAACAATTTTCACATCTATGGGGATGAAGAGCTTCTTCGATTTGCAGAGGATCAGCGAGTGAGCATTGGCTTTGCTGTTGAACGTCTGCCCTTCGGTAAGAAGAATCTCTACTAAAAAGAATTCTCTTATATGTCAGTGATCTCGCAGGTCACTTTGCCATCGGGGACTACTTGGTCCCACAAGCAATTGATCAGCTAATTATTATGAAGGATGATCTTTATTATCAGTACACAGTAGCTTTTGTGCCGAGACTTTGGCCACTCCTAGGACAGTTCAACTCACTAATTTACAATTGGCACTCGTCCGGATTCGACAAATACTGGGAATATCGTGTCGTAGCCGGTAACTTAAACTTAAAAATACAACAACAAGTCGAGAGCACTATGTCCGGTAGTCAAGAGGACATTGGTCCAGTCACTCTAGGAATGTCTAACTTTGCTGGAATTATTCTTGTTTGGCTATTGGGTTCTATTATAGGCACGTTCACTTTCCTGGCCGAGGTGGTTTTAACAAATTTTTTAAAATTTAATTTAAGTTCTTCTTTATTGGAAAGATTTAGTTATATCTGATATTTTTATAAGCCCAACTTAAGGGGTAGCTACAGAAGACAATTTTCGAGCGCTTTTTATTTACTTTTTCTTTTTATATTGTAGGAGGAACAGCGTTAAATAACTGAGAGTTTGCCATGTCTTATAAGCTTATATAAAAAACAAACCACACAGCTTTTTTTATCTAAAACATATTTTAATACCATACACACAGCTGTTATCCTGATCCATGTTTGGCCTGAGGACGCACTCACGCGGCAAGCACTCAGGAGAAGACCAAATATAAAACTAGAGCAACCAAATATATATGAATTCTATTTGAAAAATAAGTTAAAAATTTGTAAAAAAAAAGTAATTAACGTACTTACATAAATGTATTGATTTATTTATTTTTGAATTTAAGGCGAGAGTAGTTTCCTACAGAAGATAAAGCTAACAGGAAGTGTGAACAAATAAAAAACTACCCAGCGGTATAAATAAAAATTAAATTAAATATCATTTAATTGCATTCAATCAGTTTTTAAAATTTTTAAAAATCTTTATTGATCTTCGAAATATATTTTGAATTTATATCGTTATTTTTCTATATTCATTGTCAAATTCGACACAATCAAAAATATATTGAAAAATATCGATATAAATTCGAGAGACGATGTCTCGAAGACCGCTAATAATGCAAGTTTACCACATTCGATTGATTCTTATAAAACCAAGCAAGTGCTTTTTCGTGCTAGGTGTTAGTAGGAGCGACAAAAGAAAGGACAGGAAAATAATGGGTACAAGGTGGGATAGGATTAAATTTTTTAGTTTAGGAAGGCTATCTACGTTAGAAGCGCAACACTAAAGGGATCTAGTATTTCTTCTCGGGACGTGAAAATTAAGCTGACCTAACAAGTCTGTACGTCACCGCGAATAAGGTAAAATATAAATAAAAAATATCTATCATGGTTCTACGGTTAGATAAAGAAGGTAAGTTAATTAGTAGGGGTCTACTAGAATACGAAGGTAGCTTCTGGTTTGCATTCCAGTTTAAGCTGGGTGAAGCTAAAAGTAACAAGAAACGAAGCTAACTTCGGCACGCCGAAGTTTGTATACCCTTGCAGATATTATTTCAAAACATTTTATTTATACTTATTATGTTTACAGTTTGACAGTTACAGTTTTACATTCCCAGCTTTACATTTTCGTTACATCTACCGATCGTTTCTATGGCAGCTATATGATGTAGCTGTCCGATTTTCATACAATTTTTACCAAAATTCTAAAATAATAAAATAAGCTTACATCTCAGAGTAGATAAAAATACGTTAAAAACAATGAAGCTATAATTTTTTTCTATTAATCGTTCCTATAACACCTATAAGTTTAGTCGTCCGATTTTCATACAATTAAAACCGAAATTCTGAAATAATATAAAATGGCCATATTTCAAAGATAATGCAAAAATGTTGAAAAACTGACAAGTTATAATTTTTTTTCTAAAAATTTATCGAACATTTGTATGTCAGCTATATGATATAGTCGTCCGATCCGGCCCGTTCCAACATATATAGTAGTGAGAGTATATAGAAGACTATATGCAAAGTTTCATTAAGATAGCTTTAAAACTGAGGGACTAGTTTGCGTAGAAACAGACAGACGGACAGACGGACATAGCTAGATCGATTCAGCTGTTGATGCTGATCAAGATTATATATACCTTATAGGGTCGGAAAGCTCTCCTTCACTGCGTTTCAACTTCTGACTTAAATTATAATACCCTGCAAGGGTATAAAAAGGACTTTTGAACCGATTTGATGCTAAGAAAGTGAAAAATGATTTTTTAAAATAGGGGTTTTTTAATTTTTTCGACCACCTGTTAATTAATTCAAGCAAATTCCTGCCTTCATTTGCCATGCACGAAATAAGATCGATAAAATCAAGTTTAGGATCCAGGCGGACACCAAGGTCATCAACTACAGTAATTCTTTCTAAAGAGCAACAGTTCAGCGTGCAAGTCGCAAGCTTGTGAACGACACGAGAAAATGTTATTAGCTTGCAGTTAGAGCCGTTTAAATTTAATAAGTTTACATTCTATTTATAAGACTGACTAACAAAAAAAGGCCTTATATTGCACGCAAAGTTTAACGTCGTCAGCGTACAAAAGTATTCTGGAGTTAGCCTGAAGTTTGGGCGTTTACTGCGGTTACTGTGGACGCCATACTGAGGGCTCCAAACGCATGATCCATATTCTAAGATAGGACGAACAAGGAAGTATATGGGAATTTTGAAACAAAGGGGTCATTGAATTCTTTTGACCACCACTTAATAAATCTAAGCACATATTTGGCTTTATTCACCATTCACGAAATATGATCGATAAAGTCAAGTTTACGATCCAGACGGACTCCCAAATCATCAACATATTTCCCTAATTTTTCCCCCCCGTGGATCCGCCATTGAATGTAGTAAGGGAAAATGCCCGATTGAGACAACGCGTGAGCACACGAAGATCCACTGGTATGCAGCATCTAGGCGGATTCCAACCAGCGTGGCAGGCTCTCAACAGCAGCCTCCCTCGACATAGCCCTCGACCTCAGAACAAATTTCAAGAATCCTGAGATAGAGTGCTACAAAAGATTTTTTATCCGAAGGTGTCGCGGGTGAGACCGTGCCCCCGGTGTTGCCCATATCCGTTTTGTCCACTGGAGGATCCCAACAGTTGTCCTCTTAGAGTTCCATACCAGGGTGTCAGGCCCGGACTACCGGCCGAAATTGGTAAGGCGGATAATCAGCCTACCTTGAAAAAACCCCCTATGGCAATACCACCAACGAGACAGTTTCATCTTTCAAAATATATGTTCCTTAGGAATTCTTTGACAAACTATGCTCTGTCCAAATCTGAACAAAGCATGTGATTGTCAAGGAATTCGAAGCAAAGAAAGAGAAAAAAGGACAGTTGGAATTACTCTTCCTAGGCCCGATTTGACCAATGCGCCTTCTACGTCTTCCAATTCCGTCCCAAAAAACGAACAAACTTCCTTGGTATCTCCTATCAAAATGCTAGACTTTCGCAGTAAGATTCCTAAATTGTACTATAATAGTGTCACATTTGCTTCCCAAATATTGTGTTTACAGAAACCTGGTTAAAGACGGAGATTCTGAGCTCCGAAGTTTTTCAAGCTGCGTTCACAGTATACCAGCTAGATCGACCTATCAGACATGTTCCTACATTCCTCCATTGTCGGAACTTCCTATTTATTGAAACCATCTTTCCGCTATTCAGTTGGTCTCTAAAAGACTTTAGGATAGGGACCACTTAGTAGTTCTTGGTGATTTTAACATGCCAGGGGCTATTTGGTCTTTAGATAATTCGATTAACAGCTTTCCATTTTTTTCTGAGTATTCGAAATATCGTTACAAAGTCAGTTATGTGACACATTGATTATAATTACATAATAACTAAGTCGTTTTCGGGAGTTATTTTTAACAGTCGTTAGTTAAAGCTACCATATTTTATAAATCTCAAAATTTTATTTTAAATGAACTACATTCTTAAAGAACTAACTCACCCAACATAAAAGAATGCATTCGCTTGAGTTTAGAGAACGGTAATTGTACAATAAATATGTAATCGATCCACCGGAAGCAGAAAGTGGAGCATAAGAGATAAACAGTAATTTTAGGACTCAGCAGCAAGTATGCGCTTGGCCGAAAGACAACTTATCTTACATACATGCTTATCGGTGTTTTTTTTTTTATTTCCTAACCTTTCTTCATCATCTTTAAATAAAAAAAAAAAAACAGCTAAATAAATTGTATTATAACTAAACAGCGAACAAGAGTAATTTTTTGAATTAACAATCTTACCTTAATTGGCTTAAGCATAAAATGAGGAGCGCCTCCGAGGGGTTGCAGAGGTACAGCCGGTTCCGGGGTAACCTGCTGTACAGGCCGCGGTGGTTTCAATGTTAACTTTTTGAGACTGGCTATACGCTTATCGCACATTAAAGATACATCGTCAATTCGTTGTAGTACCTAAACGAATTTATAGAATTAAGTAGTTACGCAACTTGAATACAAAATAAGAAAAAACAAGAAAGGACGCTAGCTTCGGCACGCCGAAGTTTGTATACCCTTGCCGTTTGCAATTGAATCATTAAGAATCTTTCCATTCTCCTCAAATAAATAGAAAAAAATGAAAGGATAGGTATGTATATATAAAAGTTGTATACCTATACACAGCATTTAAAATTTATGTTTTGATAAAATAATACAAGAAAGTTTAATCGTATAAAAAAGCTATATATGTATGCTGAAAACACACACAAAACAACGTTTAATTATAATTAAATGTATATATTGTAAATAGTTTAAAAGTTATAAGTTATAAAGTAGATAAGGTAACACTAAGAACTATTATATGTAAATATCGATAAGAACACGAGCACTCGATATATTGTCATCGACCATGTACAATCGTGAGGAGACGATCACTAATAAAGCGAGCGCAAATCAGAGAAAACGTGAAATTAACAGATAAAAGAAATAGAGAGTTTTACATATCAGGTGTGGGGTAAAGGCCCGTATTAAATAGAACACCTTGGTTATGAAATATAGTGACATAATAAAGAAGACGAGAATTGAGCTGAAAGCTTTTCTGGAGCAGGAGAACGTGTTTTTCCAAGAAGACGCCACTATCCATCAACTGCGCACGGCGACAAAAATTATAATGGACAAGCAGAAGCTGGAGGAATCTAAACTTGAGCAGTTGGAACTGGAGAAGCTGAACTTGGAGGAGTTAAACTTGGAGGAAACTCCGCGTGGAGCCGAAGAATTTTCGAGAGCTGGTGGTGACGCTTTTCTTGGAGACGAAAGTGAACGTGAGCAAGAAAGAGACGGCGATTGTGCGTCGGCAAATGGCGACCGAGTGGCGGCGGTAAACATGCAGAATTGTGAGCGAGTGTCGGCGAATGATGAAATTCCGAGAAGCATTGATGTGGCGTCGGTGGACATGCACAATCGTGAACGAGTGTCGGCGAATGACGAAATTCTGAGAAGCATTGATGTGGCGGCGGTGAACATGCAGAGTCGTGAACGAGTGTCGGCGAACTTAGAGGCAGAGCTACAACACCTACAGCAAATTGAGAAGCTGTACGCTGCGCGTAAACGGGTGGCTGATCTAGAAAAAGCGTTGAACCAAAACCAAACTCAAGAAACCACTATCGATATCAGTGATCTGGACGCCCTAATTCGGCCGTTTTCTGGGGACAATGGATACCCTGTATTGCGTTGGATCGACGATTTTTCCAACATCATGGATATATACGGCGTGCCGGAGAAAAAACGTTTTATTTTCGCCAAACGTTTGTTGACCGGATCTGCAAGAGCATTCATGAACGAAACAGCAGCCCTAAATTGGCCGATGCTGCGAGCAGAACTAATTGCCGTTTTTGACCTCAAGATCACTGCATTTGATGTGTTCAAGCAGCTGGAAGCCAGGAAGAAAGTACCTGGAGAAAGTGCCCTGCAATATTTTTTTACAATGTGCGGCATTGGACGACAGGTGGATCTGGCGCCAGAGGATATCATCCGATTCGTCGTGGAAGGCTTGGGAGATAAGTCTGGAAATGCGTCTGCAATGGCTTACCGCACTTCTTTGAACGAGCTGCGTCAGAAAATTATGATCTACGACAAACTGAAGAAAGTGCCGGCGCAGCAGACTTCGAAGCCGGAGGAGCAGACTAAATTGGGGAAGCCCCAAGCACGTGCGCCTGTTCCTGAAGCCATTCGCTGCTATAATTGCAGGCAAATGGGGCACCTGGCTAGAGATTGCGGACGACCCAAGAGGCCGGATGGGGCCTGCTTCAAGTGCTTTGGGCTGGACCACAAGTACCAGCAATGCCCTAAGCGAGAGGCGTCAACAAGGACGGCACTGATGGATGCTGAAGAGGAATCTGGATCCGAGGACTTGACAGCGGTTGAACAAATCAAAATTTGAGGATTGCGAGGTGAAAAGGGAAAATATATTTCTGTTGTAAGTTTATTCGATACCGGCAGTCCGGTTAGCTTTATTCGTAAGTCATTAATTCCAAAGAATATTGTTTTGAGTTTAACAAAATCGAGATACGCTGGTTTAGGAGGACCGCGACTATCCATTTGGGGCGTTTTGAATGCCTCTGTTAAGTTTTACGCGAAAACATACTCCCTTCTATTAAATATAATAGACGATAAGATATTACCATTCCCTGTACTGTTAGGGCGAGACTCACTTAAAATAATAAAGGTTCAATTAGTTCATAAAAGACATGATAATGTTAAACTTAATGCTGCTAAATCCAAAGACCCTTCCCTTTTCACCGCGAAGATAAAAACAAAGCAGAACTTAAACAAAAATACTCAAATACCTTCTAATTTAAGTCATAATCACAATCCAGGTTTAGATAATGAAAGTTTTGGAGAAATTTTGAATGTTGACAACGATATGCAGAGATTTTTGAATGCTATCGAACCAGTGATAGATGATTCTTTTGAGATAGGAACTGAGTTTGGGTTAGAATCGGCAAAGATGTGTGAAAAAGTTATTCAATCCCATTATGTTAGTAGGCAATATGATTATAGCACAGCACCTAGATATCGGATGTCCATTAGATTAACCGATACCACTCCGTTTTACTGTTCTCCGAGACGTCTGTCTTACTTTGAGAGAGAGAAAGTTGCGGAGATCGTTGATGACCTGCTCAAGAAAAACGTAATACGCCCGAGCGCCTCACCTTATGCGTCACCTTTGGTCCTTGTGAAGAAAAAGTCTGGTGAAATTCGAATGTGCGTTGACTACCGTGGTTTAAATAAGCGTATCGTCAAAGATAATTTTCCTTTGCCCCTTATTGAAGATTGCTTGGAATATTTGGAAGGAAAATGTTGTTTTTCTGTGATTGATTTCAAAAGCGGGTTTCATCAAATAGAGGTCGAAGAAAAATCCGTACCGTATACGGCATTTGTTACCCCTCAAGGACAATATGAGTATCTGAGGATGCCTTTTGGTTTGAAGAATGGTCCTGCAGTGTTCCAACGATTTATTTCAGAAACGTTTTCAGACTTTATAAGAAAAAAGAACCTAGTTATTTATATGGACGATATAGTTATAGCGACAAAGACAGTAGATGAGCATTTAGAGATATTGGGAAAACTTTTGGATCGTATTAGTGAATATAATTTGGAGATAAATAAGAAGAAATGTGTATTTTTGAAGAAAGAATGTGAGTTCTTGGGGTATAGTATCAGTAAGTTTGGGATAAAACCTAGTGAATCGCATTTAGAAGCTTTGAGAAATTTTCCTGTGCCACAAAATGTTCATACCCTTCACTCGTGTTTAGGATTCTTTTCGTATTTCAGACGTTTTGTCCTTTCATTTGCGCGAATAGCTAAACCCTTGACAGAGTTATTGAAGAAAGGGGGTCCTTTTCCACTAAATGATGAGCAATTAAGTGCATTTAACGAGTTGAAGAATGCTTTAGCTAATCCACCTGTTTTAGCCATTTTCAGTCCTGGTAGAGAAACTAAGCTCCATACAGATGCCAGTGCCCATGGGTTTGGTGCTATATTGTTGCAGCGACAAGATGATGGGAAAATGCACCCTATTTCGTTTTATTCAGGTAAAACCTCTGCAGCAGAATCCCGATACCATAGTTTTGAGTTGGAAACACTCGCAATAATAAATGCGTTGCGCCGTTTTAGAGTGTACCTTGAGCATATGCCGTTTAAAATAATTACGGACTGCAATTCGTTAGTGCAGACACTTAGTAGAAAAGCTATTAATCCTAGGATTGCCAGATGGTCCCTTGAGCTGGAGAATTACGAT
Organism: Drosophila bocki; assembly: GCA_008042715.1. NCBI lineage: Eukaryota > Metazoa > Arthropoda > Insecta > Diptera > Drosophilidae > Drosophila > Drosophila bocki. The sequence goes on along the minus strand of VNJY01008130.1, from coordinate 1,123 downwards.
TATTCAATTATGCATAGACCCGGTGTGAATATGGCCCATGTCGATGCCTTGAGCAGACAAATAGAAGTTGTGAAGCTGTTAAAGAATAGTGAGTTAGGCAATGATGAAGACTCGTTAGAAAACCTTGAGCAGAACCGTAGAGACAAACTTTTTGAGAACCATAGAGGCAACCGTAGAGACGAACTTTTAGAAAACCGTAGAGATGAACTTCGAGAAAACCGTAGAGACAACCTAGATGAAGGCAGTGAAGATAGTTTTATTAAAAGCATTTTAGAGATCCGTAGAGACATACCTGTAGATAGTTCATGTAAAGACCCATTAGAAAGAATACGTGTTATGTTAGAGGAGCTTAGTGAGGAAGAAGAGGAAGAGAAGGCTGATAAGAATTACATGAACGGTAGTAAAATGGCCTGGGGAGAGGGTAAATTGGAGTCTCGTGAGGATGTTTTTCTAAAATCATTACCTTTAGTTGGAGTCGTAGGAGCAACACCTGATGACGTAGACCTGATTCTACAAACGGAGCAAATGAGAGATGAAAACATAGTTCGATTGAGAGAGAAACTAGAGAGAGGAAACTTGCGTTACTTTGAGTTGAGGGATGGACTAGTATGTAGAAGGAATGGCGACGAGTCTTGTTGTTTATATGTGCCTGCCTGTATGGAAGAACAGCTTATTAGGAAATCTCACGATAAACTAGGACATTTGGCAGCAGATAAGTGCGTTAAGGATTTGAGAAGGACCTATTGGTTTCCAGACATGAGAACTAAAGTGGAGCATTTTATTAGAAATTGCCTTTCGTGTATTTTGCACTCAGTGCCGAGATCGATTCATGATAGAACCTTGCATAGTATTCCGAAACCTAGTATTCCGTTTCATACACTCCATATAGATCATTTGGGCCCCTTACCGAGCATAATTTCAAAGAGAAAGCATCTCCTAGTTGTTATTGATGCTTTTACCAAGTTTGTCAAACTCTTTCCGGTAAATACAACTAGTACAAGAGAAGCGAGAGATGCGTTGAGTAAATACTTTGATTTTTATAGTCGACCCCATAGAATTATATCGGATCGCGGTACTTGTTTTACGTCACTTGAGTTCACCACCTTTTGTCAAGAGCGAGACA